>JAOANK020125026.1:0-17885 GCA_026257165.2 Telfairia occidentalis
CCAACCTTTGCTCCTTCTTCACCCAAATTCACCAATCAAGGGATCCCACCATCCCGTTCCAAGGCCGGAGAATAGTCGGGAAGACACTAGTTGTGGTTCAGGAGCTGATTGAAGCACATACCCACAGGAGATGGGAGGAGGATTTGATCATCAAGAGGTTGGTACACTAAAACTCTGTTTTCCTCCTCTTAAGCATGATTTTCCTAATTTATTTTGAGCTAATTTGAGTGTTTTGATCCTCATTCCGTTGTGCATGTATGATGATACACCCATCACGCACATCCTCATGGAACCATCCTGTTTTTTGTGAAACAGCACTGGGGCACCGTAGGGAGCTCAGATGTTTGGAGCAAACCTGAATCCAACAGCTCTTCTAATTGCTTCCTCAACTTAGTCAATTCTGTAGGGGCCTTGGATAGGAGCCTACCACCAGTCTCTAACTCAATAATATGATCGATGGCACGTTGGGCAAAAGTGTCCTTGGTAGTTATAGAGGCATCACATTAGTGGATTCACCAAGGATCTTAGCCGCTGCATCCAGGACTCCTCATACTTATCTGGCTTTAATTGCTTGGCAAATATCATCTTATGCTCAAGTAAGTCATCCACACTAGCCTTCACAGGTTACACAAAAGATGGGGTCATCTCATTCAAGACCAAGACACAAATCAAACGAGGAATAAGGGACACCTCTGTCTTAACAAAGAATTCTATGGCAAGAATCAAATTGAAATCATCAAGAGTTTTCACCAAAAACTTACATTGGTCTCCCCCATATCTAGCTCCAACATGGTCACTGTACACCTTGAGTCAGTTTGGTAGTGAAGTTGACAACCTTGATTCGTGCATCACTCTTGGCTATCTCAAGTCCCAACTAGCCAATAATCCTTCTTGCCACAAAGTTGTTGGTCGCACAAGTATCCATCATAGCGAGCACCCCATGCCCATTCTCTTTCACCAGAACATGCATCAACCCTCCTTGGATTGGTTCCTTTATGAGTGCGACGTTGTTCAACAACTAAAGTGGATTGACTCAGTATTGAGCCTCTCCCGTAGCAACTTTGTCTCCTTCGTCAACAAACAGAGCATCCAATTTCTCCGTCTTCATACATTCACGAGTCGTATGCAGTCCTTTGCACAGGAAACAACAGGGGGCAACGCTAACACTTGTAGTAGGGCTGTCAAAAGATTTTTCTGTTTTTTTGTCCTTGTCGGTTTGGTTCGGGTTCTTGTTGGACTTGAAACTACCAATCTTCTTCTTATGCTTCTTCTTTTCCTCCTCCTCCTCATTAGGAGGGTCAGAAGAGTTGGCACGGTGGTCAACAACGACATTGATAGTTGCAAATGTCGAGGTCAAGTCTTTCACGCTCTACCTTCTAAGCTCTGTTTGCGCCCACTCCTTGAGTCTCAATATAAAGTTGAATAGTTTTTCCTCTAACATGTGAATATCTAGCATCAACGAACTAAAACCCTGGACATGATCATGAATAGTACTTGTATGTCTTAAGCTTTTTCAAAGCTTTCCTCGCAATCCACCTGGTGTTTTAGGGAACAAACTGGTCTTTGAAATCCTTTTTTAGTGAATCCGAACTAATAATCCTCCGCCTCCCTAAATGTTCATCATCTTAGTGCATGAGTACGCCACCATAATTTGGTATCAACTGAGACATACATACTTGCTATGTCCACCTCTGCCTCCTCAAGTACCTTTGAAGCCTTGAAGTATTCTTCCATATCCCAAAGAAAGTTCTCTAATTCTTTGGCATATAGGGAACCATTAAATGACAAAGGTTCAAGAATCTTTACTTTTATTCCTGCAACATTCTTAGTAGAAGTTCCTAGAAGGGCTTTCTTCACTAAATAACTTCATTACCTGTCAACTCGAGCCCGTCTTTCAGAGCATCAAAAGTGTTTGTGATTGTGAAGGTAAAACTCCCAAATTCAGCAACATTGGTGTTGAGACGCTCCTTGGTGTGGCTCATGAAATCTTCTAGTAAATTCTCCACTACTAGAATTCTCGCTTCGTGCGCCAAGATAGTCATGGTCAATGGAGTAGTTGTAGCCTCCCGTATGTCTCCAATGAAATCCTCCGCCCGGCTCATACGGTCTCGTAAGGCCTTTGACGTTGTAACGATCTTGTGTTAGAGTTACTTTCTCCCTTAGTGATGTAGGTTTCAACGAACAGAAACATACCTCTCTTCTGAGTGAAACCTGGTTGTGATACCACTTGCCATAGAGTTGAATCAGCATTTTTTTTTTAAATCCCCGTGCAGCCTAAGAACCTCATGTTCCTAGTTATCCCTCAATCTTTCCTCACTCTCACGTTGTAGAATATAAAAAAATGGAAGAACACAATTTTCCAAGTAAAACTTTTCTTATTCACAAGCTATTACAAGGATAAAGCAAACTAAAGCTCACGGCTTTAATGCTTCAAGAGCCCCCTACACAATTCGTAGGTTTGCCCTATTTATAGACGAGGGGCGTCGACGTGGGTGGTTTTGGGATAACTACCCACTCACCACTAGCTTCCTAAATACATGGGAGTTGTGAGGAGTTAAGGGTGATGTGCTAAACATCCACTAAGAGAGGTGGGAAATTGGGGAGATTAAAAAGACACCTCTCACTCTGCACTATGTTGGGAGTTATTCTCAACTTCCCTACTCTCTTTGAAATTGGCTCTTAACGTAACATGTGTCTTCAATTTTCCATGTGACATGCATGCACACCTTCAGGGGAAATAACCTCTTTTTATCATTTGGAGCCTTACAAAATGCTTGCTAACTCCACAAGCGTCAATTCTTATTGCCTTTAACTGCTACCATCGCATTCCTTATCTTTTGCGAAGCTGAAAACCTCCATTCACGCTCCATTCGCATACAACTAGCGTTTCCTACCAGAATGCGAGAATTCCTGCTAAGTCTGTGCACAGGCACAAGTACCTGCATTTCCAAGTGCGCCCCTCTACGCCTATGCCATGCGCATGCATTGTTGCCTTCTGGCTGGTCTGCTCACCTGTGTCCTTCCTAAGCGTGTTGCGCTCGTCCGTGTGTCCAGTGTGGGGGTATGCTGCCCAACATGCCCCCCTCTGAGCCACGCACATGCTAACCTCACATCAACTACCAACGCTCATGCTAACCTCTCATCAACATGCTATGTGCACTGATTGTTGATGGTATTTACCGTTTTGCTTTATCCAGCGTGTCGTCTATTTCACACCTTTATGACATTGGCTTGTGCAAAAGCCTACAAGCCATGTCATGTGCATGAGACTCAATGTCCTAATAACCCTCATTCGCTTGAGCTTGCCAACGTCCTCGTCAAGTCTGTCCTCATCCAGTAATTTTGGATCTCCTTTTCAAATTGACACAAAGTCACGTCTCTCTCCCAAAAGTTTTCCTCTTTGCTAGCGTCCTTCCATTTCACAAGTGTTATTAGAGTCAAGTTCCACTCAAAAGAAAGGTATGTTTTCTGTTGTCGGAACCTACATCACTAAGGAGAAAGTAACTCTCATACAAGATCGTTACAATGTCGGAGACCGTATTACCCAGATGAAAGATTTCATTGGAGACATACCCGAGGGTACAAACACTTCATTGACCGTGACAATCTTGGCACATGAAGTGAGAATTCTAGAAGATTTCATGAGCCCCACCAAGGAGCGTTTCAATACCTTGTTGCCGAATTGCGAGTTTTACCTCCACAATTAAGAACATTTTTTTCGCTATGAAGGAGAGACTCAAGATTTGACAGGAAATGAAGTTATTTTAGTGAAGAAAGCCCTTGCAGGAACTTCTACTAAGAATGTTGCAGGAACAAAAGTAAAGATTCTAGAACCTTCGTCATTTAAGAGTTCTTAAGAGGCCAAAGAGTTAGAGAACTTTCTTTGGGACATGGAAGAATACTTCAAGGCTTCAAAGGTACCTGAGGAAGCAGAGGTGAACGTAGTAAGTATGTATGTCTCAGTTGATATAAAATTAAGGTGGTGTATTTGTGCACTAGATGACGAGCGTGCAGGGAGACCAAGGATTATCCGTTGGAATTCACTGCAAAAGGAGCTCAACATTCTTAGTTCGTTGATACTAGATATGGTTGGTTATTATGTCAAGAACTTTAGTTCACAACATGTCCGAGAAGGACAAACTATTCAACTTCATATTGGGACTCGAGGAGTGAGCGCAAATAGAGCTTAGAAGGAAGGAAGTGAAAGACTTGTCGTCGGCATTTGCAACTGTCGTTGCGGTTGTTGACTATAGAGCCAACTCTTCTCACCCTCCTAATGAGAAGAAGAAGCAAAAGGAGAAGAGAGGTGGGTTCAAGTCCAACAAGAACCTGAAGCAAATCGACAAGGACAAGAAAACTGGTAAATCTTCTGACACCCCTACTACAAATGTTAATGTTGTCGCGGGTTGCTTCTTGTGCAAAGGACCGCATAGGGCTCATGAGTGCTTGGAGAGGGAGAAGTTGAATGCCCTATTTGTTGAGGAAGGAGACAAAGTTGGTGCACGAGATACTCAATATCGAGTCAATCCACCTCAGTTGTTGAACATCGTCACACTTATAAAGCAACCAATTCAAGGAGGGTTGATGCATGTTCCGATGAAAGTGAATGGCCATGAGGTGCTCGCTATGATGAATACGGGCACGACCAATAGCTTTGTGGCAGCAAGGTTTACTGGCTGGTTTGGACTTAAGATAGCCAAGAGAGATGCACGCATAAAGACTGTCAACTCTGCCGCCCAACCGACACAAGTCGTAGGAGTGGCCACGTTGAAGCTAAGTCAATGGAAGGACCAATAAGTTTTGGTGATAACTCTGGATGAATTCGATTTGATTCTTAGCATAGAATTTTTTGTTAAAACGATTGTGTCTTTTATGCTTTATTTGAGTGGGGTGCTAGTCTAGAATGAGATGACTTCATGCTTTATTCAAGCAATGAAGGCAAGTATGAATGACTTACTTGAGCAGAAGATGATATTTGCCAAGTAGTTGAAAATGGGGATGAAGAGAGAAGGTTGCACTTATGTGGCGGCCATAATTGAACCAAAGTCAGATAAGTATAAGGAAGGTGGATGCAGTGACGAAGATCTTTGGTGAATTCACTGATGTGATGCCTCCAAAACTACCAAGGACACTTCCACCGGATCTGCCATCGTTCATATTTTTAAGTTGGAAACTAGTGCTAGGTGTCACAATCGCACTTCAACGAGGCTCACAAAGCGATTGTGCGACAATTACTTCCACCCTTAAGCAACTCAGCCAACTGAAACGGGATTGTCGATGGCACGACGGGTCTATCTTGCAACCTCTGCCCACATTTTCTGAAAAACGATTTTAGAAAACGTGGTCAGAGAAAATGTTTTAGAAAACATTTGAAAGACATTTTAGAAAGCTTGCAGCATGTATAAAGCATTAAAATATAAGCCACGACTTTATAACATGCAACACTGGTAGGAAGGTTTGACAACTCGTCGTACCCCCATATAGTATATTATTGAGTAATTTAGAAATGACAGTCAAGAACATGCAAAGTGGCAAGGAGTCACTCGCCACAAAAAATACAAGGAAAAGTGAATACATGCAAAGTGGCGAGGAGTCACTTGCCACATACAAAGGAAAGCAAATAACATGCAAAGTTGGCGTAAGACAGTTATTATGGGCATGCGGCCATAGGCGACATGCCTTGGACAAGCATGACCATGACATTCTCCCCCACTTAAATGGTTGACGTCCCTGTCAACTGTTGTGGCCTAAACTCTTTGACCTTGTCTAGAGCTGATCGAAGATCTTCACTGTGCTCCCAACTGATCTCTTCATCTAGAAGGTCCTTCCACTTGACTAGGAAATCTTGTACGTCTCTTCTTGGTCAGCCGACTCGGCAAGTTCGATCGGCCAGAATTGCTTCGATTTCTTTCTCTACATTGTTCTTTAAGGTGACAGCAGGTCAGGTCTTCGATGTCGGGGTGATAAGGTTTCAAGTTGCTAACGTGTATTATCGAGTCTATCTTCATCCATAAGGGTAGTTGGACTCGATAGAAGGTCTTCCCAACCTTCTGTAAGACATCTACAGGTCCTTCATATCTTCGCACCAGACGTTGGTCTCTGTTCCCCCCAAAACGCAGTTGTTCGGGTCATAATTTGATGAGTACCTTGTCACCTGCCTGAAACTCAAGAGGTTTGCGCTTCTTGTCTGCCCATTTTTTCATATGTTTCAATGCTTTTTCAAGATATGCTCGGGCATCTTTGGTTGTCTGTCTCCACTCTTTAGTGAAGTTGTAGGCTTGAGGGCTCTTCCCTTCATAGGGGTGATCAACAACATGCGACATGATGGGTTGCCGCCCGCACACGACCTCAAAGGGAGATTTCCCTATTAAGGTACTCCTCTGGTAGTTAAAACAAAATTGTGCAACATCCAGCATTTGTATCCAGTTCTTCTATCGTGCGTCGATGAAGTGACGCAAGTATTCCTCCAACATGCTATTAAATCGTTCAGTCTGTCCGTCCGTTTGCGAGTGATAACTAGAGGATATGTTGAAGCTAGATCCAAGTAAGCGTAACAGCTTAGTCCAAAAGGTTCCTATGAACCAACCATCTCGGTCACTTACAATGTTTTCAAGAACGCCTCACAATTTTACCACTTTCTTGAAAAAGAGTTGAGCAGTCATCTTGACAGAGCACATCTTGGGAGTTGGGACGAAGGTTGCATATTTGGAGAATCGATCGACAATTACGAGTATTGCCTTTGGCTCCCCAAGCTTAGGCAGATGAGTGATGAAGTCAAGTGACACACCCTCCCAAGGTCTTGTGGGCACGGGAAGGGGCTCCAACAAGCCAGCAATCTTGGATCTTTCAGCTTTGTCCTGTTGACAAATAAGGCATGTCTTGGTATACTGCATAACATCGTCGCATAGATAAGGCTAGTAATACCCTTTTTTCAGCAAGGCACAAGTCCGCTGCCATCCGGCATGTCCGGCCTACTTTGTGTCGCGACACTCCCTCATCAGCAATTTTCGTAGGTTCCCAGAGCGAGGGACATATAAGCGGTTTCCCTTGGTAAAGAGGATGTCGTCTTCTACCCAGAACTAGCGAGTCTTCCCTTCCTTGGCCAACTGAATTATGGCCCAGGCAGTTGGATCACTTTGCAAATGATCCTTGATTGCTTCTCGGATGGTTCATGCCAGGTTAATGGCTTGTAAATGAGCTAACATGCACAGGGTCGCATGCTCGTTCTTTTGGCTAAGGGCGTCTGCAGCTTGGTTGGCTCATCTTGGCTTGTGTTCAAATTGAAAGTTGAACTCAGCGAGGTATTCTGACCACCGAGCCTGTTTGGAGGACAACTTGGGCGGGTTAAAAAAGTGGCAGATTGAACTATTGTTGGTCTTCACGACGAACTTTGCACCGAGGAGATATTGCCTCCACGCCCTCAAGCAGTGGACGACAACCAGCATCTCTTTCTCAGAAGTAACATACTTCCTCTCGACATAATTCAATTTTCGACTTTCGTAGGCTATGGGGATAACCATTCTGTAGAAGAACATCACCCAAGGCAAAATCTGACGCATTCGTCTCAACTTCAAAGGGTTTTGTAACATCGACAATTCCAAGCACCGGCCCTTCCATCATGGCTTTCTTCAAGCTATCAAAAGCGACTTGGCATTCCAGTGTCCAATTCCATGTGCGATCCTTCTTCAACTATTCTATCAGAGGTTCGGCCCTTTTCGAGAATCCTTCTACAAATCGCCTATAGTAACTTGCAAGTCCTAAAAAGGAGCGTAGTTCGATGATGGATGTCGGCGCTTTCCAGTCTTGGATGGCCTTGATTTTTCCATCTTCCATTCCAATCCGTCCGCATTCGATTATGTGGTCGAGGAAACTAATGCGCTCTTGAGAAAACGAGCACTTCTCTCGCTTCACATACAGCTGGTTCTGCCTTAACTTCTCAAAAACAAGTTGCAAGTGAACCTTGTGTTCTACCATGGTTGGGCTATAGACTACTATGTTGTCTAGGTAGACCACCACAAATTTGTCTAGGTAATCATGGAACACCTGGTTCATTAGAGTGCAGAAAGTGGCAGAAGCATTAGTGAGGCCAAATGGCATGACCAGAAATTCAAAGGCCGCATATCGAGTGACGCAGGTCGTCTTTGGCTCGTCCCCTTCTACGATGCGTACTTGATAATACCCAGACTTTAAATCAAGCTTCGAGAAGTATTTCACCCTATAGAGCTGGTCAAAGAGATCTGTGATGATAGGCAGAGGATACTTATTATGGACAATGAGCTTGTTCAGTGCGCGATAGTCAATGCACAGGCGTAGAATTCCATCCTTCTTCTTTTGAAAGAGCACAGGAGCTTCATACGACGCTTTAGCAAGGAGGATGAACCTAGCATTCAGCAACTCATCAACCTGTTTCCTCGGTTCCGCTAACTCTGGAGGATCCATACGATAGGCGTTTTTTGCAGGCGGTTTTGCCCCAAGTAACAGTTCAATCTTGTGATCTATCCCCTTTCTCGGTGGTAGAGACTTAGGAAGACTGTCTGGCATCACATCGACATACTCATCCAGCACCTATTGGATGTCTTTGGGGATCACTTCCACGGGGTTATCGTCTTTGACCATTGGAATGGCTATAAATGTCGGTTCTTCATGGGTAAGACCTCTCTTCAATTGGAATGTTGATATCATTTTCACTCCACTTGGTTGTTTCAAAGTAGCGTGGATAACTGTGGGGTCGGAATCCGTGACAACCAAGCATTTGGCGCGGGCCATGGGGATGACTTTATGTTCAAGCAAGAACTTCATCCCAACACCACATCAAAATCATTCATCTTTACTATCACAAAGTCCACTGATCCGGACCAGGCCCCAAGTTTCACCCGAACTCTTCTAGCAACTCCCATAATCAGCAATGTTGTTGAATTCACGGCTTTCATCTTACCTAGGTCTTGGTCCCAACGAAGGTTCAATCGACGAGCTTCCGACTCCGTCATAAAGTTGTGGGTGGCTCCAGAATCCATCATCGTGCTTTTCGTGGTCTTATTGTTGATCAAGGCTTCGACATACATTAACCCTCTGGTGGTTCTTTCGTCCCTTCAACTTTTCTTTGAAGGGCCGATAAGAACTTTAGTTCACCCATGTGGGGGTTTTCATCGACATCATTAGAGGGGGTATTGGTCTCGACAGCTTCAGGTTCGGGTTCCTAATTGTTTGTTAGAGTCGCTTGCAAGGCTTTAAGGGCTGCTCGTTCCGGACATTCAGAGATCTTGTGTGCTCTTTTACATATGAAGCAATGGGATATCCAACGATTATTATTATTGTAGTTGGTCTGTTGATTTGGCCATTGCCAGTTGTTTCTTCATCTCGGTTGGGAGGGTCTGCGATCTGTCCCTCCATTCTAATCTCCCCCCTACTTTTCGGAGGGCTTGTTCATGCTGACTTGTTCCCTCCGCTAGATGAGGCCTGGTTCTTCCTATAATCCTAAGACTATTTGTTGCTCAGGTTAAACAGACGTTTAGCCGTAGCATAGACAGTGGTTAGATCTTGCACTCTTTGTTCGTATAGTTTCGACTTGGCCCACGATTTCAGACCTTCCACGAAATAAAATACCTTGTCCTTTTCTGACATGTCACAGATATCCAACATTAGCCCCGAGAATTATTTAACGTACTCCCGGATGCTCTCAGTGTGTTTCAGCTCTCGCAGCTTTCGTCAAGCTATGATCTCGACATTCTCGAAAAAGAATTGTGATCGCAATTCCTGTTTCAATTTTTCCCATGGTACACCGACCTTCTTCGATGTTCATATACATTAATCTCCACCACAGTTTTGCATCGTCAGCAAAAGGCATAGTGGTTAGGGTGATCTTTGCTTCATTTGTCATTGTATTTGTTGCTCGAAAATATTATTCCAAGTCAAAGATGAAATTCTCGAAAACTTTGGCATCACAAACCCCACAGAAGGGTTTGGGCTCCAAGACCCTCACCTTGTTAAATTGAACAAAGCCCCCAGCTAGGGCCCGGTTTCCCACCGCTCTCATGGTGAGATTTACTTTGGTCGTCAGTTCAGCAATAGCGGCCTTAACTTCCTCATTAAGTTCAATAACCATCTGAATTATTACTTTCTGAGAGCTATCAAGTTCTCCGACACGCTCCTCCATATGTGTGACAAAGCTCGAAGAGCTATCGCCACGCTCAAAGCTATCAGTCTGCTTAGCTTTGTCTTCAAGGGTCTCAACCCTCAACATCCATTCTTGCACGGGCAACCCATCTATGTGGGAATTGACCCCGTCAATTCCATCAGTCTTGTTAGAAATCTCATCCGGCTGAGATTCCAAATATCAGAGATTATCAGGAACTTCCCTAAAAAACGATTGTTCCTCTATCTCGACAAGTTTGTCAACGTGGGCCTTGCCCATCTGCTTGGTCACTGACATGATTGTTTTTCGCAACACGTGGAGCCAACTAGGCTCTGATACCAACTGTCACAATCGCACTTCAACGAGGCTCACAAAGCAATTGTGCGGCACTTGCTTCCACCCTTAAGCAAGACAGCCAACTGAAACGGAACTGTTGATGGCACAACGAGTCTATCTCACAACCTCCACCCACGTTTTCGGAAAAACGATTTTAGAAAACGTGGTTAGAGAAAAAGTTTTAAAAAACGTTTGAAAGACATTTTAGAAAGCTTGTCGCAGGTATAAAGCAATATAATATAAGTCACGGCTTTATAGAATGCAACACTGGTAAGAAGGTATGACAACTCATCGTACCCTCCTATAAAATATTATTGAGTAATTTAGAAATGACAATCAAAAACATGCAAAGTGGTGAGGAGTCACTCGCCACACAAAATACAAGGAAAAATGAATACATGCAAAGTGGCGAGGAGTTACTCGCCACATACAAAGGAAAGCAAATAACATGCAAAGCTGAGGTAAGACAGTTGCCATGGGCATGCGGCCATGGGCGACATGCCTTGGACAAGCATGACCATGACACTAGGCCCCCATCCAAGGCGCCATATCGGATGGCTCCTTCAAAATTGATCGAGTTGAGAAAGCAGTTAGAAGAGCTTTTGCATGCAGGTTTGATCCAAACATCTAAAGCTCCCTACGATGCTTCAATGTTGTCTCAGAAAAAATAGGATGGTTCCATGAGGATGTGCGAGGACTATCAAGCCTTGAATAAAGCCACCATAAAGAACACCCAGGAGTAGAATGTATGTTGGCCCTCCTATCACATTCTTACTACTAGCCTAAGATGCACAAAGATGGGGAGGTATGTATAAAGACGTGTCTAGTTTGCCAGCTAGACAAAACTAAAAGAAAGAAAGAAGCTAGCTTGCTACAGAAGCTTCCTATTGCAGAGATACCATGGCAATCGAGCTCAATGGACTTCATTATTGGCTTACCGAAGGTGGATGGACTAACTTCAATTTTTGTTGTTGTTGACAGGTTCTCCAAGTATGTGGTGTTTATCCCATCCCCACATGCATGTCTGACTGAAATGGTTGTGGAGCTTTTCTTCAAACACATAGTCAAGTACTTTGGACTTCTAGAGGACGTGGTCAGTGAGAAGGATGCACGATTCACAGGGAGATTTTGGACTAGCTTGTTCAATATGCTATGGTCCGAGTTAAAATTCATCACTACTAACCACCCTTCGATGGATGGGCAGATCGAATGTAATAATGCATTGTTGGAAGAATATTTGAAGCACTTTGTCACAGCTAGTTAGAAAAACTAGGTAAAACATCTGGCACAATTTTGTTAGAACATTCAGAAGTTCTTTGCAGCTAGTCATAGTTCGCAAAGTTGGCCACCGGATAGAAACCTCTTTATTCTCAAGAGGTTCTCAAACAGCAAATAGAGGGAAAATGTCTCGCTGCCTATCGCTTTACAAAGGAGAAGCAAAAGACAATAGATATGGCCGAGATAGCCTTGAGAAGGCAACAGGTAGAATAAAGAAATACGCAGCAGACCTTTGGAATTCGATAAGGGAGATCAAGTGTTGTTGAAGTTGGCCCCTCATATGAGAAGGAAACTTAAAGGGAATAGTGTTCACAAGGGCTTGGTACCGAGATATGATGGCCCATTCGAAGTGATCGAACGATAGGCAAGGTGGTTTATCGTTCAAAGTTGTTGGATCGGTTGATGATTCATCTGACATTTCACGTAAGTTTCCTTAAACTTTTCTCACAACACTTACTTGACACCGATCGCAAGCAGGCTAAGAGAGCCCCTACAGTTATCCTCTCAAGCAATTTGACAAGCAAGTTGAAATGATTCTAGACCATCAGACAATGGAATGAGTAAGAAGAATTAGATGACTAATTTTCTTGTGAAATGGAAGGGTGCTAGCAACGAGAAAAACGTTTGGGAGAGAGACATGACTTTGTGACAATTTGAAAAGGAGATCTAAGAATACTGAATGAGGACAGATCCAATGATGACGTTGGCAAGCTCAAATGGAGGAAGATTATTAGGACCTTGAGTCTCGAGCACATGACATGGCTTGCACGGCTTTACACAAGCCAATGTCATAAGGGCGTGAGATAGGTGACACATTGAGTGAAGCACAGCAGCAGCAAAAACCATAGGCAATCAGTGCACACAGCATGTTGATGAGATGTTAGCATGGGCGCTGGCAATTAATGTGAGGTTAGCATGTGCATAGCTTGTGCACGCACATGGGCAGAGAGGCATGCTTTGTGGCACACTCCCAAGCTAGACACACGGACTCGTGTAGGGAGGTGTGCACAGTCTTGGGAAGGACACAGGCGGGCAGACCAGCCACAAGGCAACAGAGCACGCGTAAGGAAATGCAAGCACGGTAGACACACGAGGCATGCTTAGCAGTACAGGCACGTGTGCCTGCGCACAAACTTCATAG
Organism: Telfairia occidentalis; assembly: GCA_026257165.2. Classification (NCBI taxonomy): domain Eukaryota; kingdom Viridiplantae; phylum Streptophyta; class Magnoliopsida; order Cucurbitales; family Cucurbitaceae; genus Telfairia; species Telfairia occidentalis. The sequence continues at coordinate 12,888 of JAOANK020125026.1, forward strand.
GAATTCTAGCATCTTGGCGAGAAACGTAAGTTGTGCACAAATGAAGCTGGAATTGAGGTTTTTCAGCTTTGCAAAAGACAGAATACATGGGGAGCAGTTAGGGGCAATAAGAATTGACATGTGTGAAGTTAGCAAGCCTTTTGTGAGGTGCGAAAGGGTAACAAGAGGTTATTTCTCCGGAGGCACGCATGCACGATACATGGCAAAGTCAATACATGTCACTTTGACAGGCAATTTCGAAGAGAGTAGGGAAGTTGAAAATAACTCCCAATGTAGTGGAGAGTGGGAGGTTTCTTCTTAACCTCCTCAACTTCCCACTTCTCTTAGTGGGCGATTTAGTAAACCACCCTTAACTCCCCACAACTCCCATGTATTTAGGAAAGTGGCGGTGAGTGGGTAGTTACCCAAAACCACCCACGTCTATGCCCCTTATCTATAAATAGGGCAAGCCTACAAATTGTGTAGGAGGCCTTTGAAACATTTAAGTCATGAGCTTTTGTTGGCTTTAGCCTTGTAATAGCTTTGTGAATGAGAAAAGTTTTATTTGGCAAATTGTGTTTTACCATTTTTTTTGTTATTCTATAACATGAGAGTGAGGAAAGATTGAGGCTGAGAAAGGAACAGGAGGTTCTTATACTGGACGAGGATTGAAAAAAAAAAATTTAGTTGATTCAACCCTATGACAATTGGTATTAGAGCCACGTTCCGTCCTAAGAATCAACATGTTTCCTAGAGGCAAGTGGACCACGGTGTTAAGTTCAACATCTCGAGAGGAGAATTAGCCTAAGTACACTCTAATCAAACCACGAGAGGAATGGCGCATCTAGTAACCAGGGCGCGGGCGAAGAAGTTCCAAGAAAGGATCGCCGACTTGAAGAGAGGATGGGCGTCCCCATGGGGCAATTTGTCGTCGAATTGCTTGATGAAGAGGAGAGGCCTCCTCATCGTCATAATGCACCCTTGGAGAGGATGACGAAGGGCCATCTAAGCAAGTGCAAGCCATGGAAGTGTCACTCTCAGCCTTTGATCAAGGCATTGGAGATAAAATTGTTGTAGACCAACAACTTTGCAGTTTTCATGCAACGACTCTAAGTTGCATTCAGACCTTGGGGCATGACCTAAGGGTGTTAAGAGACGAAATAGAACAGGTGCGGGCTACACTACATAACCAACTGCAAGCCAAACCAGAGGAGAAGAATGTGAAAAGACAACGAGAGGCACGTGAGCCATCCAATCGGGGATTACCAGACAAAAGAGAGGTCATGAATTTACATAGCAGTTCGGAGGAATTCGTGGTGGAAGAGACTCTCTGACTGAAATCAACAAAGACGAGTGTTGGCTATGTTATGTATCTCATCATCCCCGAGACTGTTGAAACAAAAGAGAGAGAAAACAATGGGGCTTGAAGTGGCCATTCGAACTTTATCTGGCGAGGAGGCCAGCGGGTTGCAATTAGAGTAGGCGAGGGGTATGGAGGTTATACCCGCCCTAATCGGAAGGCACCTTAATAAAGGCATCAATTATCATGTGCCATGCTCGTGATTTCCCAAAAGTTACTTATGAATAAGAACGGCTCGACAAGAAAGGTCAAGCCCTCACTTGAACTATTTTTATCCTAATTTTACTTTTCTTAGTGTTAATGAAAAGGTGAGCAAGGATACAACGAGGACATTGGATGGCTTACACGGGAGAGATTTGTCACAGCCCTAAATCTTGAGGTGACTTAGACGCCAGAAGGTTTGGCCAAGCTCGACGGTGGGACAACATGTAGCAAATCTGAGACGAAGGACAGATGCACAACCGTGACAAATGGTATTAAAGCTTGAAAACCTCACAATGGTGGAAGGTTGATGCCATAATGACTGGAAACAAAGAAGGTATGCCCATGGAGGTCATTCATGAGTAGAGGCAATATCAACTACAGCCAAGTAACGTGCAAGAGTGAGGAGTGAATGCTAAGAAGGCACGGGGCACACACGCACATGTGTCGGGGATGCACAACTAGGAGGGCACGAGAGATGAGCAAATTAGCATCTATCTAATGCATCCAGAGAGGTGAAATTGTTCCTAAAACATAGCAACTTGTTTGTTAGTTTCAAATGTGCAAGCTAGTGAACTCGTACAAGCACGTAAGTTTTAAAATAATAAGTTTGAAAATCTTGTATCGACAAGTAAATAATCCAAACATAGTTTTTTTTAGTTTTTACATCGAATTTACACATTAGATAAGATCACTAGGTTGCAATAATAGCTAGCTTTAATTATTCTTTTTGAATGAAAGATTATAGGTTTATAGATAAGAATTGGATTCTTATCGAATACACAAACACATCTAAAAGGCAAGGATTTGTATAAATCAATGTTAAGGTTCGTGTACCCTCTAAATACTTGACCCAACCATAATAGCTCATCTTGACAAGATGCTATAGTAGCTATATGGTTATTCAGCTTCCTAAATAATTTGAAAGGTGTTCCAAATGAGAAATTATCTAGAAACTTCAGAAGATGTAAAGTGGATACTTTTCATAAACTTGAAACCAAGAAGAAAACAAGAACAAAGCATTTTGATGGTGACCAAAATAACTTTAAGGACAAACACGCCGATTAGTTTACAGGGACTCTAAGGGCTAAACGGTAGAAGAGTGCACTATTGTGAGATATTTCTCTTCTAAGGCAAGTGCGAGTATATAAGGGTATGAGATGCCCTACATACATATCTCACTCGCTTTACTGCAAGTGGAAGATTGTTGGAATTTACGCCCTAAGCTCATGATGTCATGTAAACTATAGTGATATCAATAAGATAGACTTAGATATTATTTGTACATCTTGTCAAATTTAGCGACATTCAATGTTTAATAGCTCCTAAGCTACCAAATGTATTCTTAAACTTTGTATGTATCAGATATATGAAAAGATCAAGTTTAATAGTAGTGGCTTAAATGGTCGATAATATATGGAGGGTTAGGGACTTTATTTTGGTACACTGCAGATATAGTCCACTTTGTAAATGTTACAAATGGTCTTATCTGGATCGTTCATGTAAGTAGAAGTATCATATGCAATGGCATTGCATAAGACTGGACTGCAATGTGTTATGCACTTTTCTTGTAAGATTGTTAGTAAAAATGTAAATACATCATTAGGATGATTATAGACTATTTGATTTGAATCATGAATGTGTTATGAACTCCTATATGTGCGGGTGTATTCTTTGAGCAACATGGTGAGACTGACTTATATGTTTGCTCAATACACATAGTGTCATGGGAATGCATCAATTGGTGAGCTGGAAACATTCCAAAACAAGATGGAATTCAAAGTCACTCAACACTAGAAAGTGGAAAGTGTGTACTTCTCCATATTAAGTGTGTACATAAGTAATTCCCTTACTGTACTGGTTCGAGCCTTGGATAACAAGGTACATGTCTTCTTTACACCCAAAGAAGTTTTTCATGATGAGATCATGGAAGACTATCCATTAGATAATTAGTGGTACTTAAGGAGTAAGAGATGGGGCCAAGAGCAAAACAATAATTTCTTCTAGCTAGAACCATGGGTCACTTTGTAAAAGATCGGATGAGCTGTTATGGTTATATCCGTAGACATAACTCATCTACAGTGCAGGGGGCAACCCAGGTCTATAATAGAGTCACCTTGAGGTTAATAGTGAGGTTAGTTAGTTAAAGAGTTTGACTAACTAATCTTGACCATTGGAGTTTAAAGTTGTAAGTCTATAAGGTCCCCTTACTAGCTCGTTACCTCTTCAACAAACATTTAGTTGAGAGAAAATTAAATAATAAAAATTATTTAATTAGGCAATTAATAATAAATTAATTTATTATTAAATTTGGTCAATAGAACTTTGGAAGTCCAATTGGATAATTGGACCAACTTTAGGCCCATTTACATAGGAAATGGGCCTATTGGGTTTTGAAAACTCAATAGAGCATGGCTTAGTGTTAGGGTCCATGACGAATTCCATGGACCCAAACCCATGAGATGGGTCTTGAGTAATTAATTATGAAAATTAAAAGGAATTTGATTTTATAATTAAATTAGAGAATTTAAAAGCTCTAATGGTTTTTGGCCTTATATAAGGAAACTTATGGTCAAACCATATGCAAGCAAGCCATACGTATTTTGTGCCTCTCTCTCTTCCCAATAGCCACTGTGAAGAAAACTAGTTTTCTTCTGAGTTCTCCCAAAGGTGCCCACACATTGATTTGTAGCAGATCGAGGATAGCTCAAAGATCCATTAAGTCTTAAGATCTACTATCGCCTTTGTGACATCCCAAAGGTAAGTTTTTCGAAATATTGTTTTTCATGATAAAAATATTTTTATCAAATTGTGTGTCATTGCGATATGCATTATTTTGATCAATGTGCTCGCTTCCCTTGCCCCAGATTCTAGATCGGATCTCGATAATTTTCCAACAAAGACAATGAGCCTTTCAGATATCTTGAAACCCTTTTTGAAGCAACCATATGATTATGGCTTGCACAATGAAGAAAGGCTAGTGGAATCAGACACAATCTAGATAATGTCAAGTCTAGTGGAATCAGACACACGAGGCATCCAACTAGACTTCTGTATAAAGGCTCATTTGCAGGTTCCTCTCCATTAGCCTTTTGTAACCTCCGCTTATGAATCATTAGATTGTTCACACTATTTCACTCCTCCATATTAAATCTCTTTTAATATTTCTCTCAAGTACTTCTGACAAAGAAACACTTCATGCTATCTTTATTGAATCTCCCACACCTAAGAAACAATGCATCAGACCTAGATCAGTCATCTCAAATATCTTCATCATTTCTTGCTTGAACACCTCTATCTAAACACCATCACTTTTTGTCACCTGCCAATCATCTACATAGAAAGATATAATTACAAGATCAATACCCAATTTCTTCACTTTTTTTTTTGAAAGGAAACCGAACTTTTCATTGAAAATATGAAAAGAGACTAATGCTCCCAAAACAAAGAAACAAACA
>JAOANK020125134.1:0-17885 GCA_026257165.2 Telfairia occidentalis
TAGATATATTTCTGTCCATTTGATATAACCATGATTAGTAAGTCGACCCTTCACAGGTTGTTCATAATCTCAGCTAGGTCAAAATTACTGTTTACCCCTGGATTACTTCTAGCTCCTTAAGTACCACTGACCCTCTAATGAACAATTGGTTTGTGGTTCCACCACCAAATCGAGTCCCTCTTTGGCCAATGAGATGGTGAGGCCCCTTGTTCAGGATCTGAAATCAGCACTTAAGGGAACAACCTCTCTACTATCCCTAAAGTCAGGTAGAAGTGAATTCTATCTTGCACGACCATGTCCCCAGCTATATACTCGGTCTTACCTCTAAAATGAAAGGCATATTGAGCAGGCGATGATGAGCCTCTCTCACCCATGAAAATCTTACTATAATCGTGAATAAACAGGAGTTCATAGTTAGTTCAGGATTAAGATCGAGTTACCTAGGTCATCAATTATGAAATAAGTTAGTGTTTATCAGTAAACAGTGTTATAAAGAAACAGTGACTATTTCACAGTCCAGTCATATGCAAATTCTTTGCATAGAACGCCCTCACTCGCATGTTTTCGCATGAACGATTCAGGATCACATTATTTGTATCATATACAAAGTGGGCTGCATCCTATAGTGTCCCCAAGATAAGTTACCTAGCCTAATCCATATACTATAGACCATTTTGACTATTGACTCGAACTTCATCCATTTTTATGTCTCCACATAAAGTCCAAGTCCTCATACTATAGCCATGAGTTTTTGTAGTTCGGCTTCTTGAGTTTGTTGTAGTTCTTCGATTTCTTAAGCTTGTTGAAGTTCTTCTACTTGAGCTTGTTGAAGTTCTTCGCTTCTTAAGCTTGTTGAAGTTCTTTGGCTTCTTGAGCTTATTGAAGTTTTTTTGGCTTCTTGACCTTGTTGAAGTTCTTCAGCTTGAGCTTGTTTCTTGAAAAATATGTTGGAAACTTGAAGTCTTGTACGATTTGGTCTTTAAAGTCTTCAAGGATTTCAATCTTTAGTTTTTGAAGCTTGAGTTTCCAGGGTCTTCAATCTTCAAAGTCTTGGGAGCTTTTTTTGCTTCTTTTTCTCAATGCCCCCCTCCAAATGAGAGATAACTCCTATTTATAGGGTTTATCTTGAGGGCTTTGTATGGTTTGGGTCTGTTGGACCAAGTCTTGGGTTTGAGCGTGTTGGACCAAGTTTTGGGTTTGGGCCTGTTGTACCAAGTCTTCGGCTTGGACTCATTTGGGCTTTGGGCCCAAATCTTTTTATAATGGACTAAAGCTAGATTTAGGCTTTTGGCCCAGCTCTTAGTTTGCATTTACCGAGCCTAGCTTAGTTTACTAAACCAGGTCTTTGGGCTGAACATATTTGACAGGGCATCGTGATTTAATTTGAACGGGCCAATTTTGTGGGACGGACACGTGGCATCTTTGGATTTGCCAAAATTTCTATTTCAACAGGTTTAATATAGTTTGGTAATACATAATGGCTTTAATTACATAATCATAATGTTGTTTATTAATTCATCTAAAACTATATTCAGTTCAATTTGTGCCTCTCTAACATAAATTTCTAGATTCACCCCTGCTGTCAAGCTTCAAAAAATAAACCTCAACACTTTGCATTGTACATAATTGACCTTCTAGAGCTAATGGGTTGGGACAGTTCAACAACATTATTAATTTGGCCTTTTTATTATTATTATTATTATTATTATTTAACTCCACCTCCAGCTTTATGGAAAAAATTTGAATAATGATGTCATTGTAAGTCAGGATCTATTTAAATTTGAGGAAGAAATTACGTATTTGGACGTAAGATATGCAAGCGTGTAGATTTTTCTATTTTAATTGAACAACATGTGGGAGTAGGGAATTTGAATCTATGACTTCTTGGTCAGGGATATATGCTTTTAACTAGTTATGTTATGCTTCGTTTGGCAAGCTTGTTTAGTTAGTTAATCCCAATTTCATCTATTAAGTTCTACTTCTTTCTAGTAGATTGTTTTAAGCGATCCTATGATTTATTCACACAAATCACTTCGCGTTCCTCTACTTTTTTTTTTTTTTCATTTTTATTAGATATTGTTGAATCTCTAAATTATGTTCTTAGAAGGAAAAAAAAAAACACATACTAAACTATTATAAATCTTATTATAAAGTAAATTAAAAAATGTCAGAATTGATAATTGACATTAGAGTTCGTAGTCTAAACACAAATAACTAATTTATTGACTTGGATATTTAATCTCTTTTCTTTTTAGTTCAATTTGGGAGTGGAGATTCCAAGGGAAATTGTTACTTTTGTGCATTAAAGTTTTGAAAATTAGGTCAAAACGACCATATCTCAATTGATTAAAAACATAACTAAGAGGTCATGGGCCTCCCATGTTGTTGAACTAAAAAAAAAATTTCCAAATTTAAAATTCTCGTTCGTTTCTAGATTTTAAGTGTCTAAGACCCTTTGCCAATGTCGCATGCTTCTGAAATCACATTTTTGCCTCTTTCTTTTTGTCTTTCGCACGGATCCCCTAAACATACATTTTCTCTAACTTTTCAGTTCCTTTTCTCGATTGTTCATCTTTCTCATCTCTTCCCTCTCAACTACTATGGCATTTTCCACATTTTAGTTCGCTCCTACTTGCTTCAACCTCCTTCGTGCACCGGTTCTTGAGTTTCCCGTCTCTTCACTCGCTATTTTTTTTTTGTTTTGATTGGCTTTGTTTTTTTGTTTTTTTGTTCCTTAGATTCTTGCATGCTGTTCTATTTTAGTACATTGAATGTGTGCGTTAAGTATTTCTCTGCTTTCTACTTGTTTTGTCAGCATATCGGAGATAAAAATCTAGGTTTATTTTAAGTAAAAAATGGGGTCTTCTGCAGTTGGATTTCAGTTTTTATATGATGTAGATTCTTACGATTTTAATGGTTTTCTGGGGGCCAAAAATTTACATTTTCAGTTTTTCGACTAATGTGTGGATTTTGCCTAAAAACTCTGATTTAAATTCTGTGTTAATGCCAAGAATAAATGTTAACGATCAATACGGTGGTAAATCGATACCTATACTGATTGTAACTCACTGCGTTACCGCAAGTACACAGGTCAAATTGTAATATAAAATGACCTAAGAGACCAATATCGTCTTATGGGAATCAAGTTATTAATTCTATTTATTACCGAAATAATAGTTGTCACATTTTATTCAGGGGAACGAACTAGCATGCAACAATTCTAATCTAGCAAGCGAATAAAATAAGAACACAAATAGGCACATAAAAAAGAGGAAAATCAAGGAACAAGTGGCTTTAAGGTGTTGGCGTTGTTAAATGACGCAATTAAATATTAAACTAAATTCAAAAGATGCAATAAATTACTACCAAACGAGTGGTATAACGACCCAACTTCTAAACATAGACTACCAAAGGCCGCTACTAGCATGCATGCTCGAAGTAAGAAAATTTCACAAGTTTACTCAGTTTGAAAACAACCAATAGTGTGTATAAAGATGAAAATAAACAAGTTTCAGCTTTAATAGAAATATACTGGAAGCCCGATATTTAAATAAAAACAACAAATAGCTAGTAAATAATAGTAAAGTTCAAATCTGAATAACGGTGTGAAAACTAATAAATAAAACAACGAAATCAACTGAATACGAAAGCCTAAACTCGTGATCATAGACCTATTCACAACCCACTCCTCGTCAGCCACCTCGATAGACTTTGTCTTTACCTAAAAAAAAAAGGAATAAGTTAAGTATAAAATATATCTCGTCAGTCTCTCTGACCTCGGGGTCGGACATGCAAGCACACACAATCATACACTCATGTGGGACTCTCACAGAAGTATACCATCTCGAGACACCTCAAATAAACACACAATAACATAAAGCATAGAATGCATCTCATGGAAGTTCGTAATACAACACAAAGCAAAGATATGAAATCTCCCAGAAAAACCACAAATAAGCACACAACAGTACAAAGTGGAGAATGTATCTTCAGGAGGTCCTCAACATAGCACTAAGTAGAGATGATATAATACCAATATATGAAAATGCATCACAAAAACTATATGATGCATAGGTCCCACAACATAACACATAATCTGAAACATCAAGGCATCCAACATTCCAATAACATCCCACATATTCATAAACCATACATAAACGATACCCATAACATATAACCTCCACATAACTATCATCCATACATCATGCTCAACATGTTAACCTCTCATAACACTCACATTCTCAAGCCACATAGGTTATGCTTATCCAACATATAAATCAAAATGAGTCAAACAATTACCGACCCAACCTAATGGTTTATCTAAGAGCGAAGTCACTAACCTCTCTAGTCCAAAAGAAATAGCAAGTAAATTCAAGAAAGCCGGTAATAGATATCTTAAAGAACCTAGGTTCAAATTCCCAAAAAATACCACATTATTTCCTAAATTTCAAATAATCAAAATTTAAAAAAGAAAAGTTAGGATTTTCGAGGGACAAACGACATAAGAAAACACTGCTCTTTCTAGATGAGCTACAGCTCACACGCCGCCGTCGTCCGACAAGTGTCTCCTACGCGTCGCCTCGAATGGACAAACGGGGACCAATTTTGGAATCTACTCACCCTCAAGAGTCCAACAATATTGGAATCGTGCCGATTGGAGCCCGCACGCGCTACCACTCACACTACCAAAGTTGGAGCGTGTCCGCTGTAGCCCTTCTCCGTCGAGCGTGCCACCTCACCTTACCTCCGATCGCAATTCTGCTTCCACAGTGCATAGATCTCGACTCTGTGCTTCTTCCTGACCTTTCGTTTTGCCAAAAATGTTTCCTTAACGCTAAGAAAAGGAAGAAAACGTGATTTAAAGAGGGAAAAAATCTTGGGGAAACACAAAGATCGAAGACTCCTCTGTCTTATCTGTTTTGTTCGGGATATGGAGAGACGACGATCAGGCTATCCCTAGAATGAGAGGTAGAATGGAGTGGAAAGTAGGGGAAAGTTGAGGAAAAGAAAGGAAAACACCTCGCTGGCCACCTAGCACCGCTGCAACTGCCACTGATTAGCCTCTGGCGCCGCCTAGTACAACCGTTGAGGAGGGAGATGAGTGTGAGGGAAACATTTTCGAGGAGGAAAGCCTTTTTGCGTGAGATGTAAGGGGAGATTGGGAGAAAAAGTCTTTCTTTTCTTTATGAAATAGGAAAATGGTTTTGGTGGCTAGGGTCCCTAACAACATATTTATAAGGTTTACCTCACCCTCAGATTCCTAAATCCCCAAATCACAAGGTTGCCATTATTTTAATGTTTTCCAATTTCACAAAATAAACCCCCCTTAATTTAATAAAATACTAATTATTAATTTCCCCACTCCAACACACATAAAAACTTAGTTCTTTAATTTATTCAAAATAACACATAATATTAATTAAAAAAAACAAGAAGACACTACAAGTGGACTTGAGGGAGTAAACCCACTCCCCATTTAGCCCAAAGACCTGGGGCTGCACCTACTCCCTTTCACTATTTACAACTCCCCTAAATTACAATTTACAACTCCCCAAAATACTATTTACAACTCCTCCATATCACTATTCACAAATCCTTTTTATTCTTCTTTATCTCTTCTCTTTCTTTAAGTAGGTCCCACACTCATCAACTCCATCATTTCTCTCTCTTCTCTTCTCTATTTTATTATTATTTATTATTCTCTTCTCTATTTTTCTCATTTTTGTTATTCAATTTTTTTTAATTGCTTCTATTTTTTAACAAATTAATTGCTTTGGTTACATCTCTCTCCATATGCTCAATTATAAATATTAAAATTTTCTAAATTATAATATAGTTTTTTTAAAAAAATTATATATATATATATATATATATAGTTGCTTTCAACTATAATTATAATTATAAATATTTATAATTTTATTTTATTAAAAAAATTATATAAATTATAGTTCAATTTTACGTAGGTATAGTTATGTCTTGATATAAAACAAAGTTAGAAATGTTAAACTTAAATAATTAAATTTAAACATTTAATTCAATCCAATTCAATTAAAATACGCAAATTTAAGGAGAATTTTTTTTTTTTTTGCCTTTAAATAAGTTGTCTCAATTTTTACCATAAACTTTCAATTTCATCAAATTGGACCATACTTAGATAACCATTGCAATTTTTAATCTCTATTAGATTCTTAAAATGATTTATATATAAATTGTTGGATTACTTCTTAAAATTAAATCTAAAAACTATACCATTTTGCTAATAATTGAAGATTATATAATTTAGAAAAATGAAAAAATGAAACCTAAAAACTACACAATTTTGCTAATAATTGAAGATTATATAATTTTAAAAAATGAAAAGATTAATTTTTCATATTTATAATTATGGCTAAAATTAACTTTTAAATTATATTTTTCTAAATAGTATATATTATATGGAATCACTACCTCTCTATATACATTACATTACTTATTTAAAATCTTCTGTGTTTATTAATCAAAATTCGTAGTTAAATAAATTTTAAGATATTAAAAAAATAATATACTTAAAATTTTAATTTTATAATTAACGAACAATTTTTTATGTAATTTAAACTTTTTAAAAAATCAATGCAATATAGTTGTAATTGTGAAAATTGTAGCAAAAAATTTAGCCAACAAAAGACACATGCTTCAGAACTTCATGTTAAACAACTCTGCACTCCAAACACAGACTAAAACAATTCAGACTAAAACAATTCTACAACCCAAACACATACTACACAAACTCAGATTAAACAACTCTGCACACCAAACATAGACTTCACTGCTCCCTAGATTTATTCTAAAAACTTAACAACTCCAGACTTAATAAGTCCACTCCCTACGCCAAACGCCCCCTTATCGACCTCACACGTGCCCCTATCACTTTCGCACCTAGATAAATATGTGTCTAAATCCCAATGTCTTACTTTACTACCCTCTCTTTCGAACAAGATTGTAACATAGCATACTAAGAAACATCCATTGGTTAAATGAACATACACATTCAATGTTGGAATTTAGAAGAAAATCAATAAATATGCATTCAAGAATTCAATAGAGTAATTAATTGTCCATAAAACAAACCAACACCCTAAAACTAATGAGTTCAACTACAATACATCAATAAAATCAGTTAAAAAACAACTCATCGAACATAATACATAATGTAAAAGAAAGAAAGAAAACTCTCGAGTCGATTCTTCTCCGTCTCCAGCTCCGAACTGACTCTCGTGCTCGTGATTTTCATCCCCGAACCTTCTAAAAACCTCCAATCTTCTCTATAATAAATGCCCATTGTATTATGGCCTTGAACCTCGAAATTCACTCTAAAAACGACGGCCAAAACGAACTCTCCGATATAATTTGTGAAATTATACTTATATAGCTCCAAGGGACAACGTCGAGATGCTAAAGGATAGTGTCTCGACGCTGCCTTAAGTGAAAGCACAAAACGGCGCTTGCAGACTTAAATTAAGGCAGATTATTCGTCGTGGCGTTGAGATGCCACAAACTAGCATCTCGGTGCTAATTCGAGGATGGGCAAGAGGCGTGCACGCTGACACGTATGCATGTGTCACTTATGGTGTTGAGTAGTGTCTTAAAGTCGCTGGTCTTAGGGGTGTGGCATGCTTGCGCGCGCGCTTGTGGGCATTGAGCAAGGTGGCTGGGCAAGATTAAGCGGCGTCTTAACGCTGCAACATCTTCATGCGTGCGTGTGCGGGCGTGGAGTCTGCCTTTTTCAAGTTTTGGACATCTCAACGCTTTGCATGATGTTGAGATGTTGTGCTCTCAGGTTCGGGATCTTTTTGACTTATTTCCTTCGTATCATAATACAAAGTTAAATGTCATTTATGGATTTTTTGGATTATTTTCGATCATAATACCAATTGAGATTGTACCAAAATCTACTTTCCAATGATTTCGTGCAGTGATTCCTATTCCCTATGCATCCGCAATAATATTAATGGTCTTTACTTTTTCACTGGCTAAGTTAATGCATTTACTTATCCAACACCTACCCATTGGGTTCCTTTATATATAGATTATATATAGGCATCTTCATCCATCTTTACCCATCTTCTCCATCTTCACTCATCTTCTCCATTCACTTATACACATCTGTTGTATTGTTCACTTAGCCAAACAATCCATTTGTTATAATTGATTCAAATGATGATGGTAATGTTCCACGACCACCTCTTGTACACTGTGGTCCACCATCTCACAACTTGTACCTTCTTCCTTTCGTACTTTCTTCCTTTAGGACCACATCTCTACTATCTTCCCTCAAATCCGACTTACTTGCTATATTTTTTATGAGGAAACCCGCTTTGATGACAACTTGATAATTGAATTCGAAAATTAGCATTGCATATTTAAGCATTGATTGTTCTCATTAGAGCACTACAAACATATACAGTAGTCACGTTTGAATACGAATCATAAAATGTTTGATCGATACCGCAAAGACATCTAATGCATCGAGGAAGAAAAAGAAGAACTCCTCAACAAATTTTTCGATTTAAATAAAAGTCTTGCGGCAACAACAACCGATCACAACTAGAGTTTTTATCCTTCTTGTAAACATATTACATTATTAAATGAAATAAAAAAAATGAATATGTTAATCGTATACAACTTCGAATAATTTTCACACTACATTTGTGTTGAGTTTGACCAATATTCAAACTAAGAAATTGGAACCCACTCATATCAAAATTCAAATAATCTTTGCACAATATGTCGTATCTGCCTTTTATCTTGATTTTGATTTTGACCGATATTCTATTCGAGAGGGTTGAACCTGTTCATATTAACATTGAAATAATGTTCGCACATTACATCTTTTATGCCTTATTTTAGTATTGATTTCGAATGTTATTCTATCTGAAAGTATGAACTCATTCATATTAACATTTGAATAATGTTATCACAATACGCCTTCTATGCGTTCAGTTTTGATATCGATTTCGATTGCTATTCTATCCAAATAGTTGGAACTCATTTACATTAACATTGAAATAATGTTCACATGCTTTCTATGTCTTTTAGTTTGGTTTCAATTTTGATTAGTATTCTATCAGAAAAGTTTGAATTGAGTCATATTAACATTCGAATACCGTTCACACAATGAGCCCTCTATGCATTTTATTGCGATTTTGATTTCGACTAGTATTCACCCAAGAAGTTGGAACCTGGTCTTATAATATGTTGAAACATGCTTTGTCATATTAAACTTAAAAAAACAAAATTAAAACTGCTTTTATTTTCTCAATATCCCATAAAAACACACACATAACTATGATTGAACATAGTAGACAATAACATTCTAAAAAAAAAAACATGGCGAACAATAGTTGAAATTGAATAAAAATAAATATTTCATTGAGTATGATTAATTATAGGACGAGTCTATTTGCCAAATTTGGACAGCAAGTTGATACCTAAAGAATGTCATCATATCATGTGTTGAAGTATTTGTACTTGTTCTGGCTACATCATACTCAAGTATTTTACAACAAAACACCCCACAATCATTGTTATCCGATTGCTGAGGTGATGATAGTCGACGTACATGACAAGAGATGAGTCAGAACCGAGGCTTCAACACAACAGTGCCACATTTTCCCACACAAGTGGAACCACGGTCGTCATAAACTTCAATTTGCATTTTAGTGCTTCTAATGACATGCGTGATTGAAGTGAGTCCCATAGAGCCAGCTCACCCTCAACCAAGTCAAATGCAAACTAAAACCCAATGTGCACCACCAACGTTGAGGGATAGGTATACCAGATCAACCGAAGACCACGAGGCATCATAGTCAATTTTTGGCCCATCATGTAATTAACCGTCTTCTTTGCTTTACTCTAATCTTAATCCCATCCAATCGTTCTGCTAGACTTATGCAACTCCCTCAAGGGACAGTCAACATTTAATAATAGATCCTCCAATAAACATTTTTGTCAGTGTTCATAGATATGTAATTTCAAATTAAATCAATTGTTAAAAAAATACTTACCTAGCAGTACATAACATACCACAAATGTACAACAATGCAATTCAAGGTGTTGTTGAAACTTATTGTAGGTAAAAAGTTAAATGACGTCAATAACTAGCAACAAAAAATAAAATGATGTTAAGGGTCTATTTGGTATACATTCTAATTTAAACACTTTTAAGCATAATAATTTTAATAAAAATATTATTTTATTTTTTTTTTAAAAAATACTTTAAATAATAAATTTGTTTGATTGAACTACATTAAGAAAACGATTCCATTAATTATATATATGTTTTTTTATTAGATATTGTGAAGATTTCCAATTAATCAGTCTAAAGTTATTTTTGAATAATTCATCTCTTCAGTGTTTCTTTAAAAAGAGTTTTTAAATTAATCTACTTTTTTTAAAATGAAGATTTATTTATTAAGATTTTTTTAAAAACCATTTTAATCTTCTAAACTAAGTCAAAAAAACTAAATCAAACACACTTTAAACTTTTAAGTTTTTTGAAGTTGCTCATAGAAATATAATTTTATTTTTCCATATATTATCCCAAACGCATCCTCAGCATAATTAGGATCAGGAACAAAGTATTGGTTGAGTGTTACAAGGCAATACCTCATCATACATTCAATGTGATGGGGTCATCAAACTTCTAAACCATGGTTTCACACGGATTGCGTACGACGTCCTGTAAAGATGTTCATCCTTAGCCGAGGCGGCTAACCATTGTTGGCACTACGTGTCCATGTCAAGAGGGATCAACGATGTTGGGTTGTAGAAGAAAATTTTATGCTTCTTTTTCTCACAGTTATTAGTGAATGGAGTACAAAGCTTTTACAGAACTGTCGCCTTCTCCCATCTTGATACAACTTGAGAGGGAGCTTCCACAACCTAAAATAAGAGAAGACAAAGATGAAAGTCAAACAAAGTGCTCTTGCCTTGATATTATAAGAAAAAAATAAGTGATTTTGCTTATCCTCTCACTAACCTTTTTATCAATTCCACCCCGAATCCTCAACCTTCATATCTACCCCACATATCTCTTGAAAAAACTACATCGTCCTTTAAGAAATGCATGACAAATTAGTTGCATTATAAATTTCTTATACTTTATCTTTGCATTGTCTTGAGAAAGATAAACAACCACCATTTCATATAGTGAAAGCAGTTTTACCCAATTTGTACATTATGACTTAAGAGGTACATGAAACTAATCATCTAGCTAAACAAAGTAAAATAATTTATTAATATACTCTCTCGAGAAAATTATCATGTACATCACCAATGTGCTTCAGCATAAATGGGTCTTGAGGGACCAACCGATCGTGCGCAACGAGACGATAATCTTCGTCTATCGAATTGTCTTGGTAATTTCCATCTTTATGATTACCATCATCTCCATTGGTGGGTCTTGACAGATGAGGCCTATCTATTGATGGGCCGCCCTGTGCCTCCAACAACAAAACATAGAACCATTTTTCATGGAAACAAGCAAAATTCAAAGGTAGTTGGAGAGTTAATGAGTTAGTTACCGTACCTTAATGAGTAATTTCATTTTACTCATCATTTGTTTCATGTACATCTTTATATTCTTAACAGCATCGTCAATGCCACTTATGCACGCATCTAGTCAATGAATGTGCGCAACGATCTATTTTGTCACGACATCTACTCCTTCACTTCAAAAGCCTTCTGGCACATATTGTTTGCAATAAAGAGTGATTGTGCAATAGAATCCGACAGTGATGCTGCAGTGGAAAGGTAATAATTGCCTACACGTGAAAAAAGTTAATGCATTTCAAAACATTTGTCATGTAAATCCTGTTGCATAAGCGATCCATATACATTCTCTCCTCCTTTGTTTACCATAATTCAATCCATATACGTCCTCTCCTCCTTCGTCTCCTCCAGTGGAAAGGTAATAATTTCCTACACATGAAAAAAGTTAATACATTTCAAAACATTTGTCGTCTAGATCCTATTGCATAAACGATCCATATACGTTCTCTCCTCCTTTGTTTACCATAATACAATCCATGTACGTCCTCTCTTCGTTCATCGCCTCCAATGGAAAGGTAATAATTGCTTACACTGGCACCATGGCAGCATAGGAGAATCATAATCATATGTTTAACTAAACACACCTGTGGAGATTTAAATACATTAGTCTCAATTATGTCATACGAAAACAAAGCAAGTGCTCGACCATGAAAGAATACAAGGGGTGATACTATCGCTCACTCTTTTCGTAATATGCCCACAGGTAGAGACAATCTTGTTTGCCCATACCTATGGCAATAACTGGAAAGATATTAATAAAATATATTATACTTGTTATAATATGTACAATTACTGAAGTGAACAAAAAGGCTTGCGGGAAACCATAAAGACTATACGTCTCTGCACATGTATTGTTGTTCTTGAACCTCTACTTGTGGTTGGCTGATAACTCTCCAAAATAGAGTTATTAGCAGTCGTTTATGGTGAATTTTAACCCTTTATTTGATAAAGAGTCTACGCTTTGTTAATGACATTTCTAAATTTACTTTTGTTTTACATTTAGAACTCTTGAGAATTTTCATATTGTTGAATTATTTTATTTGAACCATCAAACGAATGAATATTGAGAGGTTTACATTTATTTGCTCCTAAGTCTAGCTATTTTGTTAGCAGATGAATGAGAGAGTATTATCCTAGTAGAAGATTGTTGCGAAAATTATCAAGCAATTCTGCAGCAAAACGAAAGCAGAAATCTCGCGCGAGAAAAATAAAATTTTAAATTATAGAAATAAAATCGTTCTTTGCAGAATTAAGAAACCATTGGATGGGTGACACATGGATAATTTAACCCAATGAGCTCCTTAATAGCACAAAAAGACAAAAAAAAAATAGTTGCCGCCTTTGAGAAAAAGAGAGTTTTCAAAGTTGATTTTTAGAATTGACTTCTGAATTAAGTTAGAAGCTTTTACAGTTTTTGCATGAGAATTGAAGTCAAGGAGTAGAAAAGTAAGAACGTGCATAACTCAACACTGTCAGTGAAGGCTGAAGCGAAAAAGAATATTCATTTAGAATCTGTATTGGAGCAACATAATTCTGCATATTTCTTTTCTTCGTATCAAAATGTCTCTATGAACTCAATATTATTGTTATTTATTTATATGTCTTTCATTATTGTAGCATGAACTAATCACCTTTAATTAAGGATTAAGGGTGATGTTATTGAATTGATATAGAAATGAAGTAATCCTTGTTGAATTGAATTGTTTTAAGGGTGTTCTTTATTGTTTGATATCGATGTCTATTCGGCCAACACACATGAATAGCTTTTCTAAGTTTTGGGCGAAATAAAGAGAAGTAGTTTTTCTTTAAAACACATTAGCATCTTGATTAGATTAGTTTCTAGCTAAGTGAGGAGGTTTTCCTTTAAAACAAACTAGCTAATTACTCACCTAATGCACTAATACAACAAGTTAAATTCATATATGTTAATGGGAGTTAACTTAAAATATTTAGGATATTTAGGAAATCTAGGAGGATTCCGAGACTATTGTTCTGTGATTCAATTTTGCAATTATTTTATTTTAGCATTCTATTTCAAGGAAAATAGCATTAAGCCATCTGAACCTATTCATTCATATCGTTCAAAAGAATTCTTTTTAGTCTGTCATTTAATTTAGTTCAACATTAGTTAGTATAAAAACGACGATCATTTACTTGATTACTTTGAATTCACTAAGAGATTGAATTAAAATAATTTGAAATCAAGCATAATCCTTGTGGAGACGATATAAATACTTATCACTTGCTGCTGACTATGTACAATTGCACAACCTTAGTGTAGTTAACATCGCATATGTTGACGTCACTATAGTAAACAACATTGGCAACTTTACCATCCAATGCTATGTTCATCTTGTTGATTGACTTCACTATAGTAAACAACATTGGCAACTTTACCATCCACTCATATCTGTAGAATGCATTCCAGTTATCAACAATATAGTGGAGCCTTATGTTGAGTTGCTTAGTCCCTTTTTTCCCATCATTACTAGCTCAATGAAGTAGAAGAACACAAGCTTTATAACATCTCAATTGTTCTCAAACTAAGGGTGAGAAAAAGATCATCGTACTCTTTAACCCTCATTCTTGTGATGTAGTTTAGATAATCCCTCCTAAACCTAACCTCAAATAGATTCCTCCTCCTAATATTATCCGATCATGCATCTGTCTGGTAATAAGATTGAAGTCATTCTTACAAAATGTAACTTCCTGCCTTAGGATGTTGAAACTTATTGCCAAAGCTTTCCTTTCCTTAACTTGCCTCAATAGAAAGTAGTGGATTATGAAGCCATTAAACTTTAGATCCATGTCTAATAGGGGCCTAAAGCATGTTTGATTGAACATGTTTAACTGTCTACCAATGAATTTCTTCTTTTTGGATATCATGCTGCTTGTGTGGGAGCAACATGTGAGAGTCGCTTGGAAGTAGTCAGATAGGTTGATCTTTGATACCATCTGTATAGTTTAGATTTATAACAAATGGAACAAATGTATCATGAAAGTAGTAGATGAAATCACATCTTAGGCTTTTACTCGATAAACATACTGATCGAAAAGGAGACCGAAAGAAAGGCATAAGCCTATTTTTTGGTGAAAACTTAGTGGACAAATTGGCTGAAATCGATATCGAAAGGAAAGGCATAAAGCCATTTTTGGTGGAATCTCGATCAACATACTGCTCAAAATCAAAACTAAGACAAAAGATAGAAAACACTTATTTACTGCATTTTCGGTCCATCCCAATCACTTATTTTGACTGATATAGTGTTACTTATGCAACTCACCCTTAATGCAAGCCACACAACAGTGGTACAAGTGTACACTAAGTCAGTTGTAGCAATGGATACAAGGTCATTTCTGCAGGGATTAGTGTGTCATTTTAGTACATAAGCTATTCTTAGATGCAAGGTGATGTAACCAAATAATTTTATGATTAAAGAATTTAAACGAGCTTTAAACTAAATTTACTTCTAACACAGGTAGAAAAAAGTAATTAACATATTTAGTGTTTTCACTTCGAGGAAAGATAAATACTCAAACTAAGGTTATTACACTAATTTGGTGTTTGAATGCTACAAAAAAACTATTGCTCTCCCAAGCAACTAAATGGATCTTAGGTCCCTTCCATGACACTACTTAAATAGATTTCATTTCCTTTTGTTTTGTTTGGTCAATATGCTTCCCACTTATTAATATTGCATTAGGTGTTGGGATTTATGCCCTAAGCTCGTGATGTCATATAACTATAGTGATGTAAATAAGATAAACTTAAGAATTATTTGTGCATCTTGTCAAATTTGTTACATTCAATGTTTAATCACTCATAAGCCACCAGATGTGTTCTTAAACTTTGTTTGTATCAGACATACGAGAGAATCAAGTTTAAGGGTGGTGGTTTAAATGGTCTACAATATATGAATAGGGTTGGAAACCTTATGGTACACTGTTGATACGGTCTACTTTGTAAATGTTACAAATGGTTTTAGCCGGATCGTTTATGTGGTGACATGTGATTGGAGGTATTGTATGCAATGAGATTGCATAAAATTGGACCGCGATGTGTTATGCACCTTTCTTGTAAAGTCGTTGCAATACAAACACGTCGCTAGATGATCATAGGCCATCTGATTTGAATCTTGAGAGTGTTATGAATTCCTGTCTATGTAGGTATGTTCTTTGAGTAGCATGGTGAGAGTGACTTATTTGTTCGCTCAATAAACCAATTGTCTTAGGAACACATTCAATTGGGGAGGTGAGAACATTCCTACACAAGATGGAATTCACAGTTACTCATTAGTGGAAAGTGCAAAGTGTGCACTTCTCTATGTTGAGTATTTTTATAAGTGATTCTCTTAATGTGCTTGCTTGGAGTTTGGATAACAGGGTATTCACCTTGTTGATATCCCAAGAAGGATTTTTCCATGACAAAATCATAGAAGACTATCCATTAAAGGACCAATGATACTTAAGTAAGACGTGGGGCAGGGGCAAAATGATAATTTATCTTTATTGGAGCCATGAGTCATTTATCTCTATTGGAGCCACGAGTAACTATAAAGAATCACATGAACTGTTATAGTTATATCCGTGGACATAACTCATCTATAGTGCTGGAGTGCAACCCTAGGTCTATAGTGGAGTCATCTTGAGGTTAATGGTGAGGTTGGTTAGTGAAAGAGTTTGACCGACTAATCTTAATCATTAGAGCTCAAAGCTGTAGGTTCATAAAGTCTCATTGTTGGGTCGTTATCTTTGCAACGAACATTTGTTTGAGAAAAAAAACTAAATAATAGAGATTATTTAATTTTTAATTTGGCGAATAATAATAAATTATATTTATTATTAATTAATTACAAATTGGGCTATTCGGACTTTGGAAGTCCAATTAGATAATTGGACCAACTTTATGCTCAATTACATAGGAATGGGGCCTATTGGATTTTGGAAGTCCAATGGAGCATGATTTAGTGTTGTAGTCCATGAACCCAAACTCATGAGATGGAAGTTGAGCAATTAATTATAAAAATTAAAAGGAATTTTAATTTTCATAATTAAATTAGAGAATTTAAAAAGTCCTTATCATTTTGTGAAGGAAACTTATGCCCAAACTAAGGGAGCATTTCTTATGTATTCGCTGCCACCCTCTTCTCCCCGTAGCCACCATGAAGACAAATAGTTTTCTTTTCAGTTCTTTCAAAAGGTGCCCACACACCGGTTCATAGTAAATTGAGGATAACTCGAACGATCATGCGGAGTACGAAGATCTATTACCACCTATGTGACCTCCCAAAGGTAAGTTTTTTTTTTTAAAATTATGTTTTTATTGATGAAATCCTTATAATCAAAATTTGTGTCATTACAATCTGCATAATTCTGATTAATGTGCCCGCTTCTACTGTGTTAGATTTTGGATAGGATCTGAAAATTTTCTAACATTAGGCAAGTGATTATCCCTAACCTACTTGCTTACTTGAGACAAATCCTCAAAAATACTAATGAAATCTAGGGGTCTTGTTATTTTTACTTTTCCCAAAACAAAAACAACACATTAAAAATAAATATTTGGTCACACTAATTGTGTTCAACCAAATGTGAATTCACTAACAACCAATTAAGAAAAAACACAGTAGTTATTCATTAAAAACAATCCAAATAGTGTGTTGCCTCTAATCTTTACCTTACAGAGTTTAGCTCATCTCTATAATGTAAAGTTAAAATAGATAACAAATAAGTAATACATGGAAACAATCCAAATGTAAAAATGTTAAAGGACTAGAACAAAGACTAATGAAAATAACTCCTAAAAGAAAAATGGAATTTAGGATGAAGAGAAAATACACTAAAGGATAGTGACAATGATGTTGCAATCAACTTTTCTGCCTTTCATTCTAAATTTGACAACCTTTTCTTCTTACGGGCAACACTTCTTTTTCTTCCTCTTGTCTTTTTCTTTCTTTTTCTGAAAATCCCTTTTTCTCTATATCTCTTGTTATTTTGCGGCCAAGCCATCTTATTTCCCCTTTCCTCCTTGAATCAAGACTGATATGACTTGCACTCCCATATGGCAGAAGTTAACTGGACAACTTTCTCTTTTCACGTGCTAACATTCTAGCTCAATTAATGAAGTGTCAGCTCACTACAACTAATATTTCACTGCACCTAATGCTTCAAAAATTCCGTTCACTACTACCATTTTGGCCTTTGTTGATGTTGATACAGGAATTTCGTACAACAATGAATTTGTTTGACGGGGATGAATACAGTGGTCAACCTGCAAAATGAACACGCTGCGCACC
>JAOANK020125243.1:0-17883 GCA_026257165.2 Telfairia occidentalis
TTAGCTAAAAAATGCAATCGATGCCAACGCACAGGTAATATTTCTAAAAGAAACAAACAGCCTCTGAAATATACCCTAGAAGTGGAATTATTCAACGTATGGAGAATAAATTTCATGGGACCTTTCCCATCATCTTAAGGGCATATCTACATCCTGTGAGCCATTGACTATATGTCCAAATATGTAAAAGCGATATCATATCCCCACAATGTTGTAGAAACGGTAAATTTTTTTTTGCGAAAGAATATTTTTACACAGTTTTGAACACCCAAGGTACTCATTAGTGATGAAGGAACTCATTTTGTGAATAGAATTTTGGAAAAGCTATTGAGAAAATACAATGTGAAGCATGAAGTTGCTATAACATATCATCCGCAAACAAATGATCAAGTTGAAATATCAAATTGAGAGATCAAGTCAATTTTGGAAAAAATAGTGAAATTGAATAGAAAAGACTACGCAAAGCTACTGGATGATGCACCACTTATAGTTTCTCCATATAAGCTTGTCTTTGGGAAATCATGTCATCTTTTAGTGGAATTGACGAAGCATAAGGCACTTTGTGTTCTAAAGAAGTTAAATCTCAATATTAATGTAGCAGGTGAAGCAAGAATGCTACAACTTCATGAGTTGGAGGAATTGAGGAAGGAGTGCTATGACAATGCCAAAATATATAAGAAGAAAACAAAGAAGTGGCATGATAGGATATTGCGCCCACATCATTTTGCTGAAGGCCAGACTGTACTTTAGTTCAATTCTTATCTCAAATTTTTTCCTGGCAAGCTAAAATCTAGATGGTTCAGACCATTTATTATAAAGCAAATTTCTCCTCATGTGCGCTACTGCTAAGACAAATCAAGAATTTAAAGTAAATGGTCAAATGATTAAACTGTACTATGGTGGAGCACTTCTTAGGGAGCGAACCACCATAAGTCTCCACCAACATTAAATAGAAATCAACACCATTGTCCCAGAGAGAGGGAGTATATTTATTGCAGCAATCAAAGTATTTTAGTTATTTTTGTTTTAATCTGGATTTTCTTTTGATGTGCAGTTCAAATTTTTCTCTTTAATTACATCAAGTTGGAAAAGACATATGATGCAGTAGAAGTGAACTCATTACGGATTGTGTCAGGACATAATACACATGGACACATAAAATAAATAGGTGCAAAAAATCACAGGAGATCGTGTGGAACATGCCAAATGGCAATACGGTAAGGACACGTAGCGCTACGTGTAACAATAAGAAATTTTCAAATTAAAAAGATAGTTTTAAATAAATGAAAAGAAAATACCAAAAGTTACCATTGGGGTGAAAACCCTTGTCTTTCCTTCAAACGTCTATTTAACGCCTACCCTGTTCCTTAAGTATTTCAATGTCTATAATCGCTTTGCCATCGATTTTCTGTTGCAACAAAAATCTTTCTCTTTGTGTTATGCTATTTCAGAAACTACCAATTGAATTAAATCATCCCTACCCACAAAGTACAATGGTGTCAACAAGAGGAGAGGGAGGAAGAAAAATTGGGGGAATAGGCGTAAGTATAGAGCCACTAGTGCCTCCAACCCCATTCTGTTGGTGTTCACATGTGTGTAGGCAATGTGCAAGTATACACAGTCAGCAACAAGTGATAAGTATTTTTATATCTTATCCATAGGGATTAGTAGTAAATTTGAACTTATTCGACTTAACTCTCTTAATGAATTCATAGTAACAAAAATAATGATTGTTAATTATTTTTATGACTAATGCTCAATCAATTAAAATGACAGAATAAAAAGAATGCTAAGGCGGTTGCAATGATATGAATATGTGGGTTCAGATTAAGGTAACATGCTATCTTCTTTGACATAGAATATTAAAGCAAAAGAATTGCAGGATCAATTCACAAAACAATAGTCTTTCGAAATCCTTCCAGATCTCCTAGATTTCTTAAGTTAATTTTCACTAACTTATATAAGTTAAATCTCCTGTTTTAGTGCATTAGATAGGTGATTACTCCTAACCTCCCTACTTAGCAAGAGACTAACCTAATCTAAAGGCTAATGTGTTTTCCAAGCAATCTACTCCTCATGTTTTCTTCTGAAACTTAGAAAAACTATTATTGATTGTTGGCCAGGCAAACATAAACATTCAACAATAAGAACACTTAAAAAACAAATCAATCCAAGAAAATTCTACTTCGAAACTAAAACCAGTTCGAGAACATCTCCCTTAATCCTTATCGAGAGGTGATTAGTTCATGCTAAAATAAAGAAAAGACAGCAACATAAATTCAAAAATAGTAAAGGAAAACATATTGCAAAAACTCCTTAAGAATTGTAGAATTGAAGTCTTCAAAGATGCCGTGAATAGAACCATTCCCTCCTTCAACCTCCATGAAGTTCTTCTTCTTCAACTTTTTTTTTGGAAACAAAAAAGCAACTACGAAGAAAAATTTTGAACTTGAACTCTAAAACAAAAAACATCGAATGTGAAAACTATTTTTGGACTCTTTAAATCTTAAATTCTCCCACTCTCCTTTCGACGGTCTCTCTTTGTATTTATAAGCTCCCTTGTGTGATTAGGAGGCTTATTAGGTCAAATCCTCCACGTGGCTTGCATCTAATGGTGGATTGAATTCGTAAAAGATAAAGTTGTTTCCATATTTGAATTTCCATTGTCTTCGCAAAGATTCTGTCTGTTCGTTTTGTTGGAAAAATGCTCAATCAATTCTTTTGCTATTTTAATGCTCTATCAATTTCCTGCTCAACAAAAGACCCAAAATTAGTAGCAATGAATTACAATTTTCCTTAATTCTAATCCAACCCTCTCTTAAATATTATGCTGCAATAATCTGAAGGTTTTCAAAAGTCATGTAAGCAAAACAAAGATAATTCAAGTAATTTCTTCAAGAATCAAAGGCAAATTACTTCAAGCATAATATGAAATTTATCATAAAAGACTCCTAATAACTCTCCTTTGGAGAGTTATCAGTTGGAAACATCATCAGACAAAGACAAAGCTCCAGAATCACCTCTAGGAAATAGAGCATTATCGCCCACAGATCCCCAACCTCTTAAAGTAATTACCCAGTGGTGGAATCGCCAAAATTTGCGGCTAAATTGTCCAATCAAACTAAGAAAAAGAAAATGAAGAAGCAAATAGTTCCTCACGAACAAGGACCGTACGTTGAGTCCCAACCAAAGAAAAGAAGAAGAAGTTCATGGCATAGTCCCAGTTAGTAAATCAGCCTGAGAGTTAACAAGAAGTCCCGGTTAGTAATCCTCCCCCTTCTGCTAGTTAAATGGCATCTAAGGCAACCTTTTGTGCCCCTACACTGAGTTGGTAATGCTATTTGAGGTGACTACTGAAGCCCATGGCACAGTCCTAGTGAAGGAAGAGAATCAACAAGAAAAAGGGCAATTGAAAGCATTGGTGCAATAGAAGAGTTGAATTTAGAATATGATTTAGTGGAAGAAGGAAAATCAATACTAATGGCGGGAAAGCCAGTGTTTGATTGGTATGAAGAACTAGAGCCTAAGAATGTTGAAGAAGAAGTCCAGGTACCACCTAGTCAAGAACAGAGAAGCACCTTAAAAAGAAAGAAAGAAAAGAAAAAGAAAGAAAAGCGTCGCAAAGCTATCACATCTCATCACCCATTATTAGAGGAAGAGATACCTTTATCAAGCTTGAAAGGGAAAAAAAAGAAGAAGAAAATAGTAGAAAGGAGAGCCAGAGAAGAGAAAAATCGGTTGTGGAGGAAGAAATACAGCGGTTTACTTGTTAGTTCAACCATGTCACTGAAAAGAGAGCCAAAGCACTGAAGGAAAAAGACTTTTTAGCAGAAAAGGGAATTCTGCCAACAAATTTTGAAGTACCCTCCCTATATAGGCAAAATTATATGCATCAACAGCTGAACGCACTTCTGTGACAAACCACAATATGGGTTTGCCAAGCTAGTTAGGGAGTTCTATGCCAACATTACTACAGAAGAACAGACGTTTGCCTAGCTAGTTAGCTAGTTAGGCAGTTAAGTTCACTGCAAAGGCGATAACTCATTTTTATGGATTTCAACCGTCTGAGAACTCCGAGGGCAATTGATTATGTGCTTTTCCATCGCAAGAAGACATATATGTTGCATTAAAGGAGGTGTGAATAGTAAATGTAGAATGGAAAATCTCAAACTTGGGAGTGTATTTCTTACTATCGTCAATGCTAAAGCCTCTAACTGCCTTTTGGCTCTACCTCTTAAAGAACAACGTCCTACGAACAACACATGGCTCCTCCATCTCTAGAGAGCAAATAATGTTGTTGTATGTTATCCTAAAGGGGATAGAAATCAACGTGGGCAGATTTTATAGTGGTAGAAATCATAAATTGTGCACAGAAGAAAGCAAAGAAACTCTTTTTCCCTCGCTTAATTTCAGAACTCTACTTCAAAGCCAACATACCTTTGGAAGAAAGAGATGACTTCCTGTCGAAAAAGGTTGAGATCGACTAGCAGACAATCATCCTAATTGAGTGCGGAGTTGATGCCCATGCTACCCCAAAAGACACACAACATTCAAATCATAATCCTATTGGCCCTGCCACATCACCTTCATTTTCTCTTGATGATATAGCATCAATATGTGTGGAAGCAATTGCTGCCATGTAGGAGCTTCTATGCACCTAGTTAGATAAAGTGAAGACTAGGAAGAGGCGCATCATGCGATACATGAAATAGAGGGATCAAGTGTGGCATCGGGCATTCTAACTAAAAAATGCTCACTGTTTGCGTGTGTGTAAGTGAATAATAGAATCATACAAATCAATGTGTAAGTATACACAGTCAGCAACAAGTGATAAGTATTTATATCATCTCCACAAAGATTAATGATAGATCTTAACCTATTTTAGCTTACTCTCTTGTGAATAAGTAGCAGAAGTGAATGATTGATGGGTTTTTATAGCTAATGCTGGATGAACGTAAATGACATAAAAAATTGAATGCTTTAACAATTGTAATGAGAAGAATGAATGAGTTCAGATTAAGGTAACATGGTATTTTTCCTGACATCAAATGCTGAAGCAAAAGAATTGTAAGATTGAATCACATAACAATAGTCTTCGAAATCTTTCCAGATTTTCCAGTTGTCTTAAGTTAATTTTTATTAATCTATATGAGTTAAACCTATTATTTTTGTGCATTAGGTGAGTAATTATTCCTAACTTCCTCATTTAGCCAGCAACTAACCTAATCTAGAGGTTAATTGATAAGCGCCAAAGATGCTGGATTTACAAAGCTAGAGGTCCTTCTAGGATCTTTGTAAACTTACAAATAAAGCTAACTTAACGAATTGATTCCAACCAAGAGCTTAGTTAGAAGATGAATAACTCTTAGATCAAACTTAGAATCTATGATGGTCACTCCTAGATTCCAAGATGACTCACTCCAGAATTAGCTTGATCGAGACTAATCCAATGAATCGTTTAATCATCAAACCTAAAGCAAGATTTGAAAAAAAAAGACAACACCAAAAGGGTTGAAGAAAACACAAGTTTTATGTATCACTAATTTGAGTTTTCAAGAGGATTACAAGCCCTTTTAAAGGCCAAATGGACGTCCAAAGAATTGTGAACCCAAAAGTCATTCAAAAGCAATTAAATGAAAATTGGAGAACATAAGACCTAGGAAATGAAAATTCAATTGCACAACATTTGAGAAGCTTAAATGGGGAACAGAAAACATAGAGTTGCTTGAAATTGTCTTAAATATCTGCTATAGGACCCGCTTGACTTGGTGAGCACGTTTGACAAGCTTTGACTTCACCAACTCCCAAGAGGTGCAATCTGGAAAGGCACCTTTTCACAATTTCTGCACACTTTTTTTGTCCCACGTGCCATCTTTGAAACTACACCACTTTTCCCGTGCCATCTTCACTCCATTTTCATGTTGACTCATTGTACTAACATTATAAATAAATTTGGGCTAAAAACTCTTTGTCTTTTCTTGTGCATTAGCTAGCTTTTGAAGATGTAATGTGAAAGCCTCCTGAATCTTCTTTGCCTTGCTTCTTGTAATAGCTCCTTCAGGTGCATGCAATGGATCATTGGTGTGATTCACATCATTAATGTGTTTTAAAAGAAATCTACTCCTTGTATTTTCTTCCAAAACTTAGAAAAGCTATTTATGTGTATCGGCCAGGCAGACATAAACATTAAACATTATGAACACTTAGAAAACAAATCAATCCAACAAGCTTTCACTTCGAAACTAAATCAGCTCAATAGCATATCCCTTAATCCTCACCCAAAGGTGATTAGTTCATCTTAAAACAAATAAAAGACAACAACATATAGACGTAACAGTAAATGAGTTCATGGTGAAATAAAATCTTAAAGAGTTGTAGAATCGATTTCTCCACAAATTCGACAAGTAGAATTGATTCTTCTCTTCCAGCCTCCACAGAGTTTCTCGTTCTACAAGCTCTCCTCTAATGAAACAACAACAATAGTGAACTAAACTTCATCGGAAGAAAAAAAATAAAACAAAAAGCTTTCTAAAGACTTCAAAATATTCGCAACCTTTTCCACTCTTCTTCATTTGCGACATCTTTTTCTATTTATACATTTCCCGTTATGATTAGAAAGCCTACTAGGTTAAATCGCCCACGTGGTTCGCATCTAACGGTGGATTAATTCTGTAAAAGATAAATTTATTTTTATATTTCAATTTTTTGTTCTTCTCGTGCTGATTTCATCTGTCTATTTTGCTTCAAAATTGCTCTCGTAATAATTGCTCCATCAACTATTTCCTGAACAAAATACCCAGAATCAGTAACAATTAAGCACAATACCCTTTAATTCTATTCCAATGTTGTCTTAAATAGAATGGTGTATCAAAAATGAAGATTTTCAAAAGTCATATAAGCAAAACAAAAGTAAATCAAGAATTTATTCCATTAGCCAAAGACAATTTACTTCAAACATGAGGTGAAATCTATCCTAAAAGACTCCTAATAACTCTCTTTGGGAGAGTTATCACTCACTGACCGCCTTGGTCGTCGCTCTCCCGTGGAAAAACTACTAATGCATCAAAATCAGATGTGGATGATAGTTGAATCCCCTAGAGAGGCTTGTTTCTTTTTGTCTTAAAAAACTTGAAGAATTTTTTTAATTTCCTTTCTCTTGTGTCAAAATGCCTGAAATGCTGGTTGCTTGTGCCAACATATTTTATTTGCTTCATGATGTTTATTTTTTTTGCCTAAAATGTTATCTTACGTTTATGTCTTTTGCATTTTGTGTTTGCTTGTCTCTAAGCCTTTTTTTTTAAAAAAAGAAGCCAGTTAAATAGTGTGATCCTAGGTATGATGTGCCTTGGCCAATTGTCTGCTGTGTAGGGAAGTTTTCGAGGATGAAGTCCCTCTAAGCCAAATTTTGCTCCCGTATCTAGCTGCCTTTACGACCTTATCTATAAGTTTCTTTTCTCTTGATGTGCTGAATTAACCTAAGCAAGACTTGGCACCTTACCTTTCCTTGATTGTTCTCTAGCTTACTAACTTAACTTACAATGTTCTTATTTAACTTTGTGGATGCTCTAAAACCTGTCCTAATTAGCTGTTGTGTATAGCGTTACCCCACCCTACTCCTCTTCTTGCACTCAATGAAGGCATTGACAACTTCAAGTTTGGGGTGCTATAGAATATCTAGAGCTTTAGTGTAGTATTAGTTTGTTGTATAAGGCAAAAAAATGTCCCTTTTTTATATATATAAGAAAAAGAGCAAAGAACACTCTGCCTGCTAGTGCCTTTAGAGTAACTAGGATGCGTATTGAAGCTTTGGTTGTCTTTACATGGATTAAAGAGCAAGTAGTCAATGATCTTAAGCGGGTTACAACGGTCAAGTGAAGAGATGTCTTGAGTCGTGTCACCCACGTTTCCTAGCAACTCATAACTCACTTTAATCTTGTAGCTTTTCTCTATCTCTTGTTGAAAAAAAGGCTCATTAAAGCCATTTGATATGCTCAACCCTACCACAAGTGGCTTAGGCAACCCTTGCATAAACAATCACCTCCTAATCACACACGGTAACACCTAGAATACACACAAGGAAATCACTCAAAAGAAAGAATAATGGACTTTCGTTCAAGGTCAAGGCTTTGGATTGAGAGTTGTTCTTAATCCACAGTGAAACACTCCACAAGTTTAGTGACTAATCTAAACTTAAATGTTCCTAAGTGATTTGTGCAACATGATCAAGTGCACCAAGCTCTCATGGTTTTGGGAGCAAAGAAAAAGCTCAAGGGCTAATTTTCAATTCATTCATCAAAGTCTTTTCTCAAATGTACAAGGAGATTTCTATTTATAGGCATCTTATCCTCTAATTAAATAAAAAAAAGCTTAAACTAAACCTAAACTAAAATAATAACAATATTTATGGGGTTTCTTTTCTCAAAGAGGCAAAATAAAGTTACACAATCTTAAACTTGGGCCTAAAAGTAATTTAATAAATTACACATGAAGCCCAAGAGAAGAATACACCACGATAATAATGCAAAATATGAAATTAGAATTAACCCTTAATTAAACCCTAAAAGTAAAGCCTTCAGATTTGGATGTTTCAATTTGTTTTGAAGGTTCTTTTTCCACTTATCCTCATTCCTCTTCGTTGAACTGTCGTGGTTAGATGTATTCTCTCTTGAAAGGGATTCAACCTCGAATCCGAACCTACATTTTAAAGAAAACTAATTACGTTAGTAATATGAATGATGAGTTAACTTCATTTTACCTTGTAGACTACTCTTGTAGTCATGAGATGTCAAAGTTTGTGTTTTTCTAAGTTTCATCCTTGCAACTATTGGACAAGTGCTTGGCTCCATCCAATGGCATCTCCAATTCCTTTCATCCTCCTTGTTAAGAAAAGCCTTAATTTCTTGCAAAAGTTCATGAGTAAGACTAGGCATACATGGCCTAAGTTCTCCCGTTAGATAACACTCTTTATGTTTCAAAATCTCGAGAATGTGGTGTTTTGTGAGTGTGTAAGATGAACCTTAAAACACCTAACATTAAACTCTTCTTTTCTTTTCTTTTTATCACTATGTTGATTATCATGCAAGTTATGGTCAAGCAATTCAATGTCTAAGTGCTTGAAACTAGATTAATTTGATGCAATGCATGGACCAACACTTAATTCGTCATGATATAGAAGCATAATAGAAGGAATAGCATTAGGGGATGCACTTCTAGGCTCTCTATAGTGAAAACATGTAAGGTATGGTGCAATGATTCATCAATAGGTAAGAACACATCAGTATCCTCACCCTTCTTGATTCTTTCTTGAATATGAACATGCTTGATTGGTTTAACTTCTAAGTTCTCAATTTGATTTCTATCTTTTTCTATCACGTTCAATTCTACATATGCTTCTTTATGAATGCTATGCACAAAAGAAGTAGTAGGCAGGACATCATGGCATGTAAAGGTGGAACTAGCAAGCAATGTTTTTCTGCATCCTCTATTTTCTAACCCAACAATATGATCATTAATTGTAGTGTTAAGAATATCATACCTCAAACTCTTTTTAACTAGTCTCCCTTCAATCTTGAGAGCTAAGTGTAACATTTCGCTCAAAGTGTAGCAAGGTTGAAGTGCAACTCTTTTGGCAATGTCTTCTCTAAGCCCATTGAAGAACCGGTTCATGAGTGCTTCATCCTCTTCATAAGGACCAAGTTCTTTCATTAGGATTAACAATTTGAGGTGGTAGGATTCCACATCTTGGTCTCCATGCTTCAACTTTTTCAATTTGGCTACTCCTTGGGGACAAAGTGTGCATCCATGATCTTCTTGAGTTCATACCATGTCTCAATCCTTGGTAATTGGTTCCTATGCCTATAAGACAACAGTTTGTCCAACCAAGTGAGAGCATAGTCTTTAAAGTGAGACACAACAATATGTACCTTTCTTTCCTCACTCGAATAGTGGCTTTCAAAGTATGCTTGAGCTTGAACCTTCCATTGAAGGTACTCCTTGGGGTGGGTAGTGCCATGAAATGTTGGGAATTGAAGGCCTTTCCTCTTCATTTGGTGCTTCTCAATTTTTTGTGGCGGATTTTGTGAAATTCCTCTTTGTTCTCTCCTTTGTGGTCTCAAGGGAACTTTGGATTTGGTTTGCTCCATGGCATAGATTCTTGAATCCATCCTTTGTACCATCATTGTGAGGTGATCCAAGTTTCAGTTAAGTCTAACCACTTCCTCATGTTGAATTCTTTTGTTTGAACTCCTTTATTTCCTTGAGTAGTCATGGTTGCAAAAGAATGTTAGAAAAAAACAAGCATGGATCTTACCAATTTTCTCTCCCTCACTATTTCACTCATTCACTCGTGTTTAGCACTCAAAACATTAGAGGCTTCTCACTCTCACAAACACTAAAAAAATATGCTGAGGAAAGTATAACCGTGAGTGGGCAAACTTGCCTAAAGCGAGCAATTCTCTTGAAACACCAAGTTAGATTGCTTGTGGCAAATTACAATTGGACCAAGAACAAGTTAGAGTAATAAGAACATAGGAACAATAAAAGAGTAACAAAAGATAGCAATGAGATTAGACAAAGACAACATAATAGAAGTAGCAGTCAAGACAACTTTTCCCAGAATTTTAGAAAACTTTAAAGCATCAGTGTGAAAAATACACTCGTGCAAATTTAAATTTAAAGGTAGCTTAGGGTGTCTAGTTTAAGCATGCAAAATATCAGAAAGAGATCAGTTCTAATTTTGAACGAATCAAAGAAAAAAGATAGACTACTCAGCAACACAATGTAACACAGAAATTCAGCAGAAGACTCACATTCGAGCTATTGGCGTGAGCAAATAGCTCATGCAAATTCTAAAAGAAAAGCTTACTCAAGTAAGGAATTCACCTAAGAACACTTACAAGGGCTGCAATTCAATTTGGATGAATATCCCTTAGAGTGAAGGTTGGTCAAAACCGAAGAAACTGTTTTGGAAAACAGTGTATACGTTTGCTAATGACGTGAATTGGTCTTGAAAGGACTGGTTCAAAATTAATTTGGAATGAAACTATACTGAAAATGGAAGGAAATGGGCTGCAATTGTATTTGGATTAGTATGGAAGGCAGTAGAATTTTTCAAAATCAGGCAACTGTGTTTTTGGTTGGTAGGAGTACATTGTTTTGAGTCAGTTGTCTGATTCCATCTTTTAAGGGGATATGCACATGGCATTTTGACTCCAAATTAATTTGTAAGGTCTTATAGATATTCTAAAAGAAAGGAAGTGATTTTCACAAAAAGAAAAATAAGAAAAAGGGGTTGGTTTGCAGGCTGAAAATCAAGCTAGCATTGTCTAGTGCTGTTCCTTCTCCTTCCCCTTCGTTTTGTTCCACCAAATGAAATCGTTGAAACTTTCAAGTCTAAAAGTAGACACAAGAAGGTTTAAAACAAGTACTAATTCAGCACAAGATTAGTCTAATAAGGCATAGAATAAAAACGTTTCAATTAGATGCAGCAGCTGATTTTTTTTTTCACAGCAGATTTCCTCTTATATTTTTCTTTCTTCTCCATTCTCTCTCTCTCTCTCTCTCTCTCTCCTTTTCCTTTTTCTACTACGACTACTTCTTCTTCTTCTTCTCTCTTTGTTTAATAAAGAAAAATAGCAACCTACAAGTAAAATAGAAAACACAAGGCTGAAAATAACATAGAAGATTCAAACACCTATTGGTTATCAAGCAATGGTTAGAGCTTGAAAGAAAAATGTGGGAAAACAATTAAGATAGATGGGGGATATGTTCGACCTTGAGCCTAAGCTCTGTTACCAAACGATATGCTCAACCCTACCACAAGTGGCTTAGGCAACCCTTGCACAAACAAGCACCTCCTAAACACACATAGTAACACCTAGTATACACACAAGGAAATCACTCAAAGGAAAGAAGAATGGACTTACCTTGAAGGTTTAGAGTTTGGATTCAGAGTTATTCTTAATCCAAAGTGAAACACTCCACAAGTTTGGTGACCAACCTAAACTTGAATGTTTCTGAGGGATTTGTGCAACATGATCAAGTGGACCAAGCTCTCATGGTTTTGGGAGCAAAGAAAAAGCTCAAGAGCTAATTTTCATTTCATTCATCAAAGTCATTTCTTAAATGTACAAGGAGATGTCTATTTATAGTCATCTTATCCTCTAATTAAAAGAATGCTTAAACTAAACCTAAAGTAAACTAATTACAATATTTATGGGTTTTCTTTCCCAAAAAGGAAAAATAAAGTTACACAACCTTAAACTTGGGCCTAAAAGCAATTAAATAAATTACACATGACGCCCTAGAGAATAATACACCACTCGAATAATGCAAAATATGAAATTAGGATGTAACCCCTAATTTAACCTTCAAAGTAAAGA
Organism: Telfairia occidentalis; assembly: GCA_026257165.2. NCBI lineage: Eukaryota > Viridiplantae > Streptophyta > Magnoliopsida > Cucurbitales > Cucurbitaceae > Telfairia > Telfairia occidentalis. The sequence continues at coordinate 12,381 of JAOANK020125243.1, forward strand.
CTTCAGATTTGGATGTTTCAATTTGTTTTGAAGATTCTTTTTCCACTTGTCTTCATTCCTCTTCATTGAACTGTCTTGGTTAGATGTATTCTTTCTTGAAGCATATCACCATTTAAATGCATTTGTGAGTAAGCATTTTTTTCTGTAAGGCTGAACGAATATTCGAGGAGACACAAGTCACTGTTGGAACTGAGTAATAAGGTGCATGAAGTTAGACTTTGAGGGTACAAAAAGTACGGAGTACAGTGCAACCTAGGATTTAATTGAGAGTCTTAGAGAAACCAGCATATGGGTAAGTAAATAAATTGGCTAGATAGAGGCACCTAGATTTGAGAAGAGGACTAAGAAAACAATTCATGCAATGCTTGCACTACATCCTCCCTAAGGCCCCACATAACTTGTTTATTGCGATTTACTATCTATGTGTTTTACTTGAGGGTAAGTAAAGATTCTAGTTTGGGGGTGTGATAACTCTCCAAAAGAGAGTTATTTTGACCCTAAAACAAGAAGGTTGTATGTGTATCAAGCTGGCTTAATAATAAAAAGCAGGATTTTGAGCTTTAATTACTCTATTTCTATCAAGAGATCATAATGTATAATGCTTCACTGAATTCTATACTTATGCTTCACTGAATTCTATACTTAGGATTTTAAGCTTTAATTACTCTATTTCTGTCAAGGGTAAGTAAAGTCCTAGTATGTAGTAGCTAGAAGAAGGTGAGCTATGTTAAGAATCTGGCAGAAGGTGATACGATGCGATATCATTCAACCAAGCATAATGCCCCAACAAGGCAATAAATGGAATATTCCCCAGAGCTTTTTAGTGTATGGATTACTTCATTTATTGCACGCGTGTGATGGTTATATGACGAGAGATTTTGCATCCCTTTAGACGTGGTGTTGCAGAAAGGGTCATGGGTCCTTTCAAACTCATTATTTAAGACAAGAGGCACATAAATTTATTGCAAGCAACCGAAATTGAAGGATACCGGAAAAAGAAGAAGTGGATTTCCTTTACAGAAGGAAGCCTGAAAACCCAAGGAGGAATTAGCTGGGAAGTAGTTCTTACACTTCAATCTTTAGCTAGTTTCAGTTTTACATACTGCTTTGTTTTTGCTTCTCTTTTTATTTGTGTAACATTAACGATAACTGTCATTTCTGCAATGGTTATTAGCTAAACTTATGTTGGGTAGTTAATGAAAGACTTGATGTATTGTTAACTTTGTTGTGACAAGTTTCTAGTTAATATGAAAGGTATTTGCCTATTTCTTTAAACCGTTGTTAGTGTGGAATTGCATTCTCCCCAGTTGGCCACTGGAAGAAAATGCTAGCTATGCTTTGGATTGATAAATATATTGTTAGTGGATTTAGTTTGAAGAATACAACAGTAAGAAATGTATTTCCCTTTTTTCGTAGACCCATTAAACATAGTGTTGAAGCTATAAAACTATAAGGAGTTGATCCTAAAACTCCTGAGTCTGAGTTTAGGCATAAATTAGACACAGCCCAAAGTATAGAATTGTTGAAAGAGTGACTATAAGTGATTTCCTGCTTACTGGTGATGTTTCTCAATCTTAGAAGTTGATATAACACAATAAACAGAAATAGCATAAGATATAACACAATAAACAGAAATAACTATCAGAGGTGGTGGGATCTAGCAGTACATAAAATCATCTGGGAAAGGTGGAGAAACAGAGTATGGCTTTGCAAAATTGGCGCGTAAGGCTTCCTTAAAAGCATGATCATAGCGGCGAGCGTAGTTCTAGAATGTCTGAAGCTGTCGCCCTTGAAATTCCATGCAGCTCATTAGAAGGTCTTGTTACTCCAATAGTCTATACACTCCATCCAATAGGCCTCCCCCTTGCTTGGGCAAAATTTCATTCCTCCGCAGACATACTAGGTTGGCTGTATCAATGACATCCTTATCGAATAAGGGGATGTCCTCTGGATAGATTGGTACGTCAGCCCGTTTGCACAGCATTGTGATAGTATTATGGAAGAATAATTTACCTACATTCTTTTTCTCACAGAGGGAAATTTTAGGTGCAATTATCATGCCCACATCAATGCAGAGGCAAAAACAAGGAGGATTTGATCTTTCTTAATGGTGGAGTCATGGGTGATTGGAAGTAATCTAGTCTTTAAGAATGATAAACTTACATTGGCATCCGTCTTTAAAAAGGCTGATTGAAAGGCATGTGAACTGGAGAAAGATACTCGCCATTAAGCCCCGTCACTCCATACCACTGTGATGGTTGCATGAAGTTGTTCTTTGTTGGGTTTTTATGTCCTAAAACTCATTGGCTTATAAACATTGTAAACATAGTCTATTTTCAGTAAAGTAGTTATTAAGTTATTCAGTAAAGTTGTTATTGAATTAAGTATAACTCTATAAATCCAATAAAGAACCCATGGCTATACTATGAGTACTTGAACGTTATGTGGAGACATAAAAGTGGATTAGGTTTAAGTAAATAGCCAAAACGGACTATAGTATACGAATTAGGCAGGGTACCTTCTCCTGGAGACATTATGGAACGTGGCCCGCTTTGTATATGATACAAACGATGTGATCCTAAGTCGTTCATGTGGAGACATGCGAGTGGGGGCGTTCTCTGCAATGAGTTTGCATAAGACCGGACCATGAAATAGTCGCTATTTCTTTATAACACCGTTTACTGAAAACACTGACTAATTTCAAACTGCTGACCTAGGTAACTCGATCTTAATCCTGAGCTAACTATGAACTCCTGTTTATTCGGGATTATCCTTTGATGTGCATGGGTGAAAGAGACCCAACAGCACCTGCTCAATATGTCTCCCATTTCAGGGGTAAGACCAGGTAGATAGCTAGGGACATAGTCCTGCAAGATGGAATTCACTTCTACCTAACTTGAGGATGGTAGATAGGTTGTTCCCTTAAGTGCTGATCCGGGTCTTGAACAAGGGGCCCCACCCTCTTATTGGTCCAAGAGGGAATCGGTTTGGTGGTTGGACCACAAACCAAGTTGTTCATTAGAGGGTCAGTGGTACTTAAGAAACAAGAGGTAGCTCAGGGGTAAAATGGTAATAGACCAAGATGAGATTATGAACAACCTGTGACAGGTTGACTTACTGATCGTGGTTATATCAAATGGACATAAATATATCTATAGTGAGGAGAGTGCAACTACAGGCTTTAGTGGAGTGACCCGTTAGTTAACGAATGTTGGTTAGCTAGGTTAAAGAGTTTAACCGGGTAATCTCGGATCATTGGAGATCATGATCTATAGGTCCATTAGGTCCCTCGGCTAGCTCACATTAGATAAAACCTTATTACAGTGTAGTGAATGAATTTGAAGTGTTCAAATTTGGTTTAGGGAGTGTACATTAAATATACGTGATATATTTAATCTTGTGACGTTTGATTACGAATTAAACGATCAAAGGGAGTTGAAAATAATATTTAAATTAGATTTAAATGTTGTATATATGAATAAGGATTCATATTCGGAAAAATAGTTTTTTCAAAAATTGGGATCGGTGGCAAAATAATATTATTTTAATATTTGATATTAAAATAATTAAAAATAAAATTAAAAATAGTTTTTGATTTAATTTGGTTTTCTTAATTTTTGAAACTAGAAAATCAAAAAAGGAAAAGAAAATGAAAAAAAAAAAAAGAGAAAATGGATTTTGGTGAAAATCCATTTTCACCCATATTTTCCATCTCCAATTGCCACCTCTTCCCCAATTGATTTGTCACCACTTGAAGTGTCAAATTGTGATGAGTCAGTTGTGCATGAAATCCTCTATAAAAAGGGATCAAATTTGTGCTTAATAGAGATTGATGAAGGCTTCAATTTTGCTCCCAAAAAGGTTGGTGTTCATGTGTTGAACAAAGTCATCCTTCACTAATTCTCTCCCAAATTCACCACATTAAAGGATCCCACCATCCCATTCTAAGGCCGAAAAATAGCTGAGAAGACTCTAGTGGTGGTTCGGGAGGTGTTCGTGACCCAATCCGCGAAGAACAAGGGAGAATTAGTGCATCAAAGGTAATGTTCCCTTGTTCTCTGTTTTTTCTCTCTAAAAGCATGATTTTATCCATCTAATTAAGTTATTTGAGGGCAATTTGGTCCATTCCACTGCATGTGTATGTTTATACATCCTTCAGTCTTAAGAGGGCGCGATAATCATTTCACTATACACTGCATGTGGAAAGTCCTGCAGATGATATATACTATTGATAGCACCTGAAGAGAAATCAACAGGAACACCTCGCACAATGGTCTCAAACCCATTATTTTCATCCAGATTCGTATAAAATTCGCAAACAATCTCGAGAATTGTAGCTTTAGGTTTCCTACAGAAGTTTTCCCTAGAGTGATTAATGATATTTGTAGAGATGTATCGTGGAAGTTCTTCATAGGGCTCAAGAAATTCGTATTTAGGTAAAAAGTCCCTTTTCTTGATATTCTGATATCTTTCGCGTGTGGCATCATTGATCAAGCGCTCCAGAACTGTCTCATACATGGCTTCCTTCTTTTTCTACTTAGCTCTTTTCACAACAGGAGTTTTGACTTCTTGTACTTCCGACGGAGTTAGCTTCTTCTTCTTCTTCTTCTTCGATTTCTTCTTCTTTGGCATCTAGAAGATGGTTCAGTGGGCATTTCTTCGATGAGGTCTTCTATTGCTACTTCTTCTTCAACTGTGGGTTCCTCCAGCTGCTTTTCCTCTACAGTGGATGGTACAACATCTTGCTCCTTGATAAGGTGGGCCTCTAGTTCTACTTTCGAGTGTGCTTCTAGTTCAACAATGGGTGTGGAAGGCTCGCCTTCTTGAGCAGTACCTTGAATCGCAACCAAGACTTCTTCGATAATAGGTTAAACTTTGACTGAAGTTGGAGGTGCTGCAATTTTCTTGCCTTTCTTCTTCTTTTCTTTTTTTTGTTGAGGGGGTGGTTGAATTTGTTCTTTCGCTTGAGAAGATGTGAGAGCATCGAACAAGAGATCTGCATCGAAATCTTGTAGCTTCTTTGTTCTGCTCTTGGGAGGCATTGTGTTTACTCGATCAAGGTTTTCTGTGTTGAAGAAAGAAATAAAGAAATTAGGGTAAAAGATGAAGAAAAGGATGAAGTTAACACATATAAATAGGAACAATGCACCATGATAAATCAATAATTTATGCAAGATTATTTAAAAATTTCATTAATTAATCCCTATGCAAAATCATATTTTTCTTAGAATACAATAACCCAACGGATCTTTTATGATTTTATTGCCCTGTCAAAATTTCTAATTCCTGCAAAAGAGCCGTTAAATCATTAATTATGGCATGTAAAATTTTATTTTTCAAATACAATATCTTCTCTTTCTTCCCTGCAAACTGAATGCTACCTCCAATCCTACGAATCCCCCCCCTCCCTCTTTTTTTTATATCATTATCTGCAATATATAAATTACAATTTTGTTTTAATCAGAGGAAAATATGAAAAATTAAAAGTGAAATTGGATTTTAT
>JAOANK020125537.1:0-17881 GCA_026257165.2 Telfairia occidentalis
ATTTGATATTAAAATCATTAAAAATTAAATTAGAAATTTTTTTAAAATTAATTTATTATTTATTATTTTAATTTATGAAATTAAAAATCAAAAATAGAAAAAAAAAAAAGAGAAAAAATGAAGAAATGAAAAAAACAAAGAAAATGGAAAATGGTGATATTTCATTTTCTTTCATTTGCTTTCTCCATATTTTGCCACCTTCCCCATCCTTGATTCATCATCTCTTGAAGTGTCAATGAGAGATGAGTTAGTTGTGCATGAAATGCTCTATAAAAGGGAGCCAAATTTGTGCATAATGAGATTGATGATCAACATCTTTTTAGCTCCCAAGTGTTGGTGTTTATGTGTTGAACAATAACCAACTCTCACCCAAATTCCTCCCAAATTTACCATTCAAAGGATTCCACCATCCCGTTCCAAGGCTAGAGAATAGCTGAGAAGACTCTAGTGGTGGTCCGAGACGTGTTCGTGATCCATTCCGCTGTAGATCAAGGGAAAATTCAAGCTACAAAGGTAAGTGTTACTACTTCTCTATTTTTCTCCCTTTAAAGCATGATTTTGTCCTTTTAATTAGGCTTATTTGAGTGCATATGATCCTACTCCACTGTGCTAGCATGTTTACACATCCTTCACAATAACCACCATAAATATCTAGCGTCGTGGTTGTGGTTTACGTTGCTGCAGAGAGAAAGATTGCAAGGGAGTGAGTCACGTCGCACGTCAAAGCCTCGTGCGGACTTTGGTTGGCTTTCGCTGGAGCTTGCCACGGATTCTGCTCGTCGGAGAGGGAAAAAAAGAAGAGGAGGAGGTAAGGTAGTGGCGACAAATCGAACGAGGAGCGACGACGAATTGAACAACAGAAGTCAGCTAAACAAACGCGAGGGTTTTTGTGAGGTGAACTTTTTAGGGGAGCTTTTCTTTAGGTTTAAAATTTAAGTTTTTTAGTTACATACCATTCGCAATGTTTTCTTACAGTCATTACATGTCATTTATTCTTGATGTTTAAAAAACATGAAAATTACATAAACCACGATTTTTTTTCCTGCAAAAAACGTGCCTCCAACCATTTATGGCATTTTTTTTCTTCATCCACTTTTTCTTATTTATAGGTGGCGTCATTAAATGTCAAAATTATAGTTGTGATTTAAAAGCCCTTAGAGTTTTGGCCCTATATAAGGAAGCTTATGGTCAAACCCTTAAGGATGGTCATTAATTCATTCTTCCTGTAAATTATTGATAGAGTAAACAATTACAGGAACAACAAATTGAGAAGAAGTTATTGATAAAAGAATTTCCATCCGTAACTTCTTAAATTTTCACTTTACGTGCCTTCAAATTCCCACTAACTTCCTCATCATTTTCAATGAACTTAGCATATCATGTTTCAACTATTCTCGTAATATGGTTAGGACAATAAAATTTATACTCTTTAGATTTCTCTGGATAACCAATGAAGAAACCACTGGTTGTTCTTGAATCCAAGTTCTATTTGTTTGGATTATAAATTCTTACTTTCTCTTGGCAACCCCAAAATATAAAAGTGCCTTAAATTGGGTTTCCCTCTTATCCATAGTTCAAAAGTATCTTTGAAATTGACTTACTAAGAACCCTATTTAATAACTATTGAGTAGTTCTTAAAGCATACATTCACAATGATTGAGTAAAGATGAATTAATAAACATACTCCTAACCATGTTCATTAAGGTACCATTACGCTTTTGTGCAATACCATTTTGTTGTAGTGTTCCTAGTATTGTGTATTGAGCACATATGCTACGACTTTCTAGGAATTTAACAAATGAATCAGGCACTGTCTATTTTCATCATATTTCCAAAATATTCACCGCCTCTATCAGACCTTACTATTTCACATTTTTATTTAATTGTGTTTTAACTTCATTGACAAACATCTCTAGGATATTTATATTGAGATTTGTCGTGCAACAAATAGATATATCTATAACGTGAAAAATCATCAATAAAGATAATGTAATATTTTTCTCCACCAAAAGATGGGGAACACAAAAAAAGAGCCACAAATATCAATGTGTATAATTTCAAGGAGCTTTGAGCTTCTTGTGACTACTTTCTTAACTTAGTGTTTTGTTTGTTTTCCTTTCATACAATCCATGCAAATTCTAAGATCAGTAAAATCAAAATTTAGAAAAAGTTTGTTTTTTTTACTATTATTTTAATTCTTTTTTTAGATATATGACCCAAACATTTATGCCACAAGTAAGTTGGTGACTGATTAGATAAACAGTGTCTAGTACTAACATTATGATGCAAGGTTAATAAGGTTTGTTGTTTAGGTCATAAAGAATCCCAACATCATATTTGAAACATGAATGATATAACTGGAATCAATCCACATGTTATACGGAACTTCAGTAAAGTTTGATTCAAAACATGCTAAAGAATTAGGCTTACCTTTACTTTTGATTCATGCCTTACATTTCAAGAAATCTTTCTGATAGTGTCTTGACTTATTGCAGAAACAACACTTATCTTTAATTTGTTCCTTCTTGTGGATTTGGGCGAATGACTTATTTATCTTCACTTTTTCTTGATTGTCATTTCCATTTTTCTTTCTCAATTTCTTTTCAGCTCTTTTCTGACCCCATGAGATTAGTAGAATGAATTACAAGTTTCTTAAGTCTTGCTTCTTCTTGAATAAGCATACTTTGCAATTCATGCACATTCCATTTATCTTTAAGAGAATTATCATTCATATGAAATAATGGACCATACTCTAGAGGTAAAGAGTTAAGATAAATGTTACAAAGAAAATCTCATCAATTTTCATCCTCATGGTCTTTGGCCTTGCAACTAAGTTTGTCATTCCAAGGATGTGCTCATGCATATACAAGAACCATCAAACTTAATGGTAGTTAAAGTAATTATTAGTATTCCAACAAGTGACTTATCAGCTAACTTAGATTGAGAAAAATTTTCCACAACTTTTATAAATTCTTTATCACTCTCAGTTTTTTTTTAAATGGGGACTTGATATTGTTTGTCGACACTGAATTTGATTTTTGTTTGTACTATTATTATTTTTAAATTTTTAAATTTTTAAATTTTAAATTTTATTTTTCATTTTCTAAGTTTTTTATTTTATTTTGTTTTTTATTTATTTTTTACGTTTTTTTTCCTTTCCTCAAATTTAAACTTTTTTTTCATTTTACTTTATTTACTATTTATTTATTCAATTTTATTTATTATTAGTTTTTTGTTTTTTTCTTTTTTTCATTCCCATATATCCTAATGACCCATTCATTCTTCCATATTTTCCCTCCTCCCTTCTTTCTTCCCCTCTTCTTCCATCTTCTCCCTATTCTCTCTCATTCTCCCTCTCTTTCTCTCTTAATTTAATATCTCACCTAGTATAAATATAAGGAGTATTTGCATTGAAACATAATCAAGTAACAAGACATCTAAGAGAGTGAGAAAAAGCAAGAGAGTGAGAAATAAATTATTTTCTTCTTCATTGAAATTTGGATGAGTTCCATGGCGGCAATCCGACGACTCTGACGACCCACTCCAACGACTTCCACAAAAATCTCTACTGACACCCAACTTTTAGCGAACCAGCAGTCCTGACAGAACAACCCTTTGCGGCGAAAAAAAAGGGAAAACAATCAAGCAAGAAAATACTTGTGAGAAGAAGGATAAAAGAAGGAGAGAAGAAAAGAAAGGAAGAGGAAGAAGAAATCGTGAAAGAGAAGAGAAGAAAGAGAAGAGAGGGAAGGAGAAAGAGAAAAGGTAGTGGGCCCTACACGTTTTTTTAAAAATAAAATGTTTAATTCATCTCTATTTAAATTAACTCTTTTAAAACTGGTGGCTCCCACCCATTTTTGTAAATACATATTTCTTTTTATCTTTAATTTTTTTAAGTTGGGTCCCATCATCTCTTTTTATTTTTATTTTTATATTTTTCAAAATTAAAAATCTTCTTTTCCTTTTTACCAATTTATCATTATTCTTTTATTTAATAATTTTTTTTATTTCTTTAAATTTCACAACTTACAATAAAAAAATGCACTTTTCTTTTCTTGTTTTTTTTTTTATTTGAGAAATTTTGCACTAAAATGAAATTTAGTACTTTAGAGAGTAAGTAGTGTTCTCTCTTTGAGAGATTAACATTAGAAATACACGAAATTTCTCACAAATTCTTTTTTTTTCTTTAAAATTTGAAAATTGATAACTCTCCAAAAGAGGGTTATTATACCTATCAAATTGAGTCTTTGATTGTTGTTGATAATGTGTTAGTATCAGGAAAGCATGTGGAAGTGTCAAATTTATTATATATGCAACTTGCCTGTGTGTATTACTTAACATCTTATGAATGTAAATACTACTGAATTATAGGTGTAATCGTGGCAACTTAAAGAAATTAATGGAAATTCTAGAAGCGACACGACCTGGTAGCATCTTCCCTTGCAAAATGTTGGAGTATTTCGACAAACAGAATATTCTCCAAAATCCTCCAGTGTACGGATTTTTGATTTTATGTAGTGTATGTGATGCTTTAGAAAGGTGCAATTTATCCTTTCTCTACGCGTAGGACTCCATGAGGGCACCATGAGTAATTTTTGCACTTATATTTAAGGCAAGAGACACACAACCCTAGGGAAAGACATCAGAAAAGAAGGAACCCTGAAAGGAAAGGGCAAGGATTCTCTTGACAAAAGAATCCAAACCTCTCGAGGAGAAATCAAGCTACACATTGTCTTCAGAGCCTCCCAAGCTTTTATTATATTGCTTCTTATTCCTTAGACATTATTCTAGTTGTTTTATTTTATTTGTATTAGTAAACTTGCATTTATTCTTGCAGTTATTCGAGCATTCTTTTCAGCATTTTCTTCTATTATGTATTGTAGCTAAAACCTATTCAAGTAGTTGATCACAGTCATGTGTTGTTAAAGCATTGTTGCTATTCTTTTGGTGAATGAAAATGACTTCTTTTGTTTCTTTTAATTTGATATATTGTTTGATCAGAACCTTCCCAGTTGGCCACCAGAAGTTAACGCTGGCTAGTCTTGTTGCTGACAGGTAAACGGCTAGTCGAATCCAATTAGAAGGATATAGTAGAGAATGATTATTATATTGTCGTAAATGCCCTAAACATAGTGTTGAAGCTATAAAACTAAAAGGAATCTGTGCTTGCTAGTTATTGATTCTAAGTTTAGACATCAATCAGACTCGCTCATAAGTACATGTTGCTTGAAAGAGTGGGTATACTGTTAATTCCTATTTGCATAACGAACTTTACATTCTTAGAAGAAGCTACAACATAATGTCACTTCGTATGACCGAAAGTCATTAACTACCCTTGTTATCGTTTGTTAGTAACTTGTGTTTAGCATATTTTCCTTGTTTACAACCCTAGAACCAACTGATTTACTCCCTCTCCCTTCACTTTTTGCAACAACAATGCATTACTTGCTTAATTTCTTGTCTAAATGAATTGCAAGGAGCATGAAAATTTCGTTTAGATTAACCCAAGTCTCTGAGGTTCTATATCCTGGAATACTCCAGTACTTGAGCATGAGTTGTCTTCAGTTCCAGTACCATTTTGCATAATAGAGTCCTCATTTTATTACTACCCAGAGGCAACAAGTTTTTAGCATCGTTGCTAAGAACTTTAGTGGTTAATTTAGATTTAGTTTTACTTATCTGTAATTTTTTTTTTGTCAAGAATATCTTTAGTCTTGTTATCCCTCTATCTTTCATTAGTCGGATTAATATTTTGTTGCCTGTATAGAAGATTCATAGTGTATGAACGAGCATGACGTAACATTTGTATTTGAACAAGAGATAGAGAGAACCATACATCAGAGAATTAGAGAAAATAGGCAAATGCAAGGATTTGCTATAGCTTAAGACTTTATGGATAATCAAGATGCTCAAATTTTGGATCCACTAGTAAATATTTAGTGAAATCTTGCACAAGCTACTGTAGATGGACGAAGAGTAGTCCAACAACAACAAATGGTCTAACACAACCCAGTGTAGTTAGAAGATGATCGCGACAGAGCAATCAGAGAATATGTAGCCCCAATGTTCAAGGATTTTAACCCAGTCATGGTGACAAGACTAAATGGTGCTCCAGCATTTGAACTCAAACCTGCTATGTTCCAAATGTTGCAAACTAATAGACAATTTGGAGGAACAAAGTTGGACAATCCCCATTCGCATTTACAATCATTCTTTGCTTTATGCAACTCTTTTAGAATCCCAGGTGTGACAGAAGAAACGTTGAGATTGACATTATTTCCGTACTCTTTAAGAGATAACACGAAAGTTTGGTTAAACTCTCTGCCACTTGAATCAATTACAATTTGGACAAAGCATACTAAGAAGTTTTTGCTGAAATACTTTCCTCCCACCAAGAATGAGGTATTCTGCAGCGACATGGTTGCGTTTCACCAGCTATAAAATGAACTAGTTGATGAAGCATGGGAATGTTATAAGGCACTATTAAAGAATTATCCTCATCATAGTCTGCTTAGTTGTGTGCAAATCGAACATTTATACCATGGATTAACATCTAACTCTCGATTAGTCCTTGATACATCAGCTAATGAAGCCCTACAATAGAAAACCAATAATTAAGCATTCAATATTCTGGAAAGAATATCCAGTAACAATTCGTAGTGGGCGAATGAGAGAGAGAATGGCTAGAGGAAGGGCACATGAGGAAAGATTCAGTTGGTTGTAATTATAGCATTGAGTGCACAAGTAGTGGCTATGGTAAATATGTTAAAAGCCATGAATGCAACCGTGACTTAGCTAATCATTGCAGTTCAAGGATCTACAAAGGTTAGTTGTGTTTTCTGTAAAAAAACACATCTTTTCGAAGACTACCCATCAAACCTAGCATTCGTATACTATGTTGGACAGAACAACCAAGGATGCAACAACTCCTATTCAAACACATACAATCCAGGATGGAGACAACACCCAAATTTTTTTTGGGGTTGTCAACAAGCAAGCAGTGGCAATGCACCAACATTGCAGCCGTAATTTCCTCCAGGATTTATGAACCCAACAATTCAACAAAGTACAACAATGAATATAGTTCAACCAATACCATAGAATCAACAATCGAGTGATTTGGAGAGTTTTATGAAGGAATATATATTGAGGAATGATTTTATGATGCAGAGCTAAGTAGTGACGTTGAAGAATATGAAAGTACAAGTGGGAGAGTTGGCAACTTAAATTCGCAGCAAATCAGTTGGTACACTACCAAGCACAACTAAATTACCTAAAAGTAATGGAAAAGAGCAATGCAAGGCCATTATCTTGAGAAGTGGAAAAGAGTTAGTGCAGGAGAGTGAGAAAGTGGTACCAAATGGTGAAGAGCATAAGGTTATGCCAGAAGAAAACAATAAAGAAAAACAGAAAGAGGTGGTTGAGAATACAGACAGCAAAAGCAGCTAGAATGCTACAACAAGCAAACAGATGGAAGCAGAAGAACTACCTAAAGTTCTCTCACCACCACCCTTTCCATAGAGACTAAGGAAGAAAAATGACGAAACACAATTCAAAAAATTCTTGGATGTACTGAAGCAACTGCATATCAATATCCTACTAGTGGAAGCTTAGAGTAGATGCCTAGTTATGTGAAATTCTTGAAAGATATTATGACAAAGAAAAAAAGACTAGAAGAGTTTAAAATTTTAGCGTTAACAGACGAATGTAGTGTCATTCTGTCAAGCAAGATACTAAAGGAAATGAAAATCCTGAATGCTCTGTTGGAGATTAGTACATGGGCAAAGCATTGTGTGATTTAGGGGTGAGTATTAACCTAATGCACTTATCTGTCTTTAAACAGTTGGGAATAAGTGAGGTGAGACCCACAATAGTGACACTTAAACTTGTTGATCACTCCATGGCGCATCCGGAAGGAAAAATAAAAAATGTTTTGGTTAAAGTGGATAGTTTCATCTTCTCAGCTGACTTCATCATCTTAGACTATGAAGTAGATCTTGAGGTTTCTATCAGTTTAGGAAGGCCATTTCTAGAGATAGGAAGAACATTAATTGACGTACAAAAGGGGATCTTAATAATGAGGGTTAATGATCAGAAAGTCACTTTCAATGTGTTCAACGCCCTTAAATATCTCGATGATTTGAAAGAGTGTTCTATGTTGCAAAAAAAGGAAGACCTTGATAATACAAGTCTGACCTAGGAAGAAGAAGACTGCTTCACACTTTTATGTGAAATTGCTCGTCTAGCTAATAGAAACAAATAGCCAAATGTGGATTTTTCATGTATCCACACATCTAGCGTAATCTAAATCTGAATATCCAATCATCTCAAGATGATTAAATCTTCTTTAAGTAAGCATATAATATTTCATTCTTTGTAGATACAATAACACTTTCTTTACAACTTTCCAATGATCCATTCCTTAATTACTTTGAACCTTGCCTAACATTTCGAAAACATAAACCGATGTCTCATTGCCTACAAGTCTATGCAAACATTAAGTTTTAAACAATAGATGCACAATGAATGGTTTTCATTTGATTGTGTTCCAATTCATTGTTTGGACATTTCATGAGACTAAACTTTTCTCTCTTTTGAATTGGAACATCGCTCTTTAGCATTTATCTATTTCAAATCTCTCTAGAACATTATTAATGTATGCTTTCTGAGACAGCCCTAACAATCCACATGCACTATCACAAAATATTTCTATTCCAATCAGATAGGATGTCTCATCCATATCTTTCATTTCAAAGTTTTAAGAAAAAAATTCTTTAGTTTGACATAATAAACCAAAGTCATTAGTAGCCAGCAAGATGTCATCAGCATATAGAACAAAAAATATATACTTACTGTCACTAATTTTTAGATATATACATCAATCAATAACTATGTTTTCTCTAAATTCAAAAGATGTGATTGTATTATTAAACTTAAGGTAGCATTGTTGGGAAGCTCATTTAAGTCCGTATATTGACCTCTTTAACTTACACACCATACGTTTCTTTTCTTCAATAACAAAACCTTCGAGTTAATTCATAAACTCTCCTTCATGATCTAAATTGCGATTTAGAAAAGCAGTTTTCACATATATTTGATGAAGCTCCAAGTCATAATATGCTACTAATGGCATAATAATTTTCAATGTGTCTTTTTTAGCGATAGGGGAAAAAGTCTCCTTATAGTCAATGCCATCTTTTTAAGTAAAACTTTTGACAACGAGTCTGGCCTTCTGTCATTCAATATTGTAATTTGAGTCACGTTTGGTGATAAAGACTCATTTACAACCAACTGTTTTGCTTTTTTAGACAATTCTACAAGGTCCCAAATCTCATTGTGATCTATTGATTTTAACTCTTTTTTCAAGGAATCTAACTATGTAGCATAATTATCACTTTCGATGACTTGTAAAAAATGAAACTGGATCATTATCAATATCCAAGTCAAATTATGACTCGTGCAAATAAACCACATAATCATAAGAGATAGTTCATCTTCTTTGCCTCACAAATCTTCCTAATTTTCTATTTCCAGCCAGCACTTGGTGCTTCTAGGTTTTATAGATTCACCAGACTGGGGTTGATATAGTTGGATTGACACTTGATCTTGTGGAGCGGTGGAGGTTGGAGACTCATACCTTCCATATGCCTGATGGAGAGTGCACTATCACTCTCCAAGATGTAGTAGTGTAATTTGGGTTACCCATAGATGATGAGTCGTTATTAGACTCATTGATTATTACTAGAGAAGCACCTGTCAATTATTACTTAGTGTAACTCTAGATGGTGAGCACCTCAAAGGCTCTAGACTGGGTGTACCTTGGCTAGCTTCTCAGTTCCCTAACTTAGATGATAATGCTGATGAGGAAGCCATTGTTAGATATGTTCACACCTACATTTTGTAGCTTATTGGTGGTAGCCTATTCTTCGATAAATCTAACAACTTGGTGCATCTAATTTTCCTTCCATTGCTGGTAGATTTCGAGATTGCTAAGCGATACAATTAGGGTGGAGAATGCTTATCATGGTTGTATCGGCAACTATGCAAGGCTTGTTAGGCTGATTTGCGTGACATTGTTGGGCTGATAATATTTCTTCAAGTATGGGTTTGGGATTAGTTCCCAACTATGGCTCCACAACGTCACCACATCGCATATCACAAGCTAGTGGGACGACCATTAGCTGCAAGACATGTTGATCTACCTTTTTAATGGTGCTACAATATTACTTTTAGTATAATCAACCTGAATTTTTGTTAACCTGCAATATTATTGTAGGTGGAGAGACCAATTTTGTATTACAAAAGTATCTACTCATGTATTGGTCCAATACAAATACATGTTGGATCTTCTAGCACCAGGGTCGGTATGTGTCTAAATGTTTAAAATTTTAAATATAAGTTGATTGACCTTTATCTACGTATTTTTACATTAAAATTTCAGATGATTTGGGAAATTACATTCCTATCTGATTACTGTAGCAATGGTCATGATATATGTTGTCCAGTAAATCCACTCATCTACTTTTATGTTGTTGAGTCAAGACAATTTGAAATGTATTAGTCTGTCCCAAAGGTGTGTGCGTAGAGATTATATTATTGTCGATACTTTGGTGGACAATGATGACGATTGCGATTCATGATACATGAATTGATATCTGTCAATTACTGGCATTACATCACTCAAGAAGGAGCAATGTTTGGTGCTATGGTATGATTTTTAATTTGACTTTCTATGCCATCTTAATTTAAATATATAGTTATTTTAATTATTTTTCTGTGCAGGTAGAGTGTGTTTCAAACAAATTCGTACCCTCTCTCCACTGTAGGATATTGATAGATTATGTAACGTTGGTCGATGCACCTTCAGAGGTTTCATCAGATAGATACGTTGTGAATTTAAGACACCAATTGTATTTTATCTTTATAAATGTAGAATATTATTCTCAAACATAACATTTTTTTTTAAATCTTAAATTGAAAAGATCAAACAAAATCAACTAATATTATGAAAAAATGCTTTATAAAAACAATCAACTAGTATTATAAAAAATAATGTTTTATAAAAACAATCAACTAGCATTATAAAAAAAATGAATTTGTAAAAAAAAAATCAAACGTACAGTAAAAAAATAAAATAATAATTTATATAAAAATATCTAAAAGATGCAAGAATTTTTTTTAAAAAATAATTAAATATTAAATATTAAAACCTTGATTTGTTGTCTCTTCAAGAGATATATTTTGATTTTTTCAAAAAAAAATTAAACAATAGAAAATTACTGCAGCGGTTAAATGCCCTAGTCAGGGGTTTCTGACATATATATCGTCTCTTCAAAAGATAATATTTTTTTATTTAAAAAAATAATAGCTTAATAAAAAAATTACTGCAGCAGCAAAAATTCTAGTTAGTTTTTTTAGCATTATGCTGCTGGTTTTTTTAAAAAGAAATATTAAAAGTAAGATGTGGTGTCAGGTAAAATGCTACGTCTGTAGAAGAGACAACTTATCGGTTAGGGGTGTTCAAAAGAACCGACAACCAAAAACATTCGAACAACCCACCCCAACCCATGCAATTTGGATTAGGTTAAAATTAATTTGGGTTGGCTTGCAGTCATTTTTTCTTAACCTCGTTGGGTTGGGTTAGTTCTTGGGTTCAATACATTGAATCGACCCAACCCAACCCACGATAATATAGAATATAAGTTTTATAAGTTTATTATTACCATAAAATTTTCTTTCACTTTAAGATCATCTCTACTTTTAACTCAAATAATTTTAAACCCAAACCTAAATAGTATGAATTAGGTTAGTCATTCAAAAATTTTAGGCAACCGAAATTCTACATAACAACCTTTATCCAAATCATATTTGAAAGCTAAATAATTCTACTTAACAATTATACGGTCTTAATTTTGATCACATCCCGATCGAATCGAACCAATCCAATCGAATTTTTAATGGGTTGTTTTGGTTTGGATTTGTAACACCCGGTAAAGGCGGGGTACATGAATGAACCAACACCGCATCCTAATGAGAGGGATCCTGAGACTATGAAAGCATGGTTAAGAAAGGCTTAAAAGAATTGATAGTGACTACCTATACCAACAAGATGCACCTTCCTTTTCGGTGGCTCAATCATAAGAACTTCAAAGTTAAGCGTGCTTGGGCTGGAGCAATTTTATGGTGGGTGACCTCCTAAGGAATTTACCTAGGAAGCATGTGAGTGAGGACAAAGCATGCTGGAAGAACTTTTGTTTGTTTGTGGGGGTAGTCTTCACTCTCGCAAGCGGCACAGGTCAAGTAGGTAGCGTGGTCAGGTCGCAGGGAAATACCGAGGTCAGTAGATGCCAAATCTAGATTTTGAATCCTAGGCCTAGGGCGTTACAGGATTCATAATTTTATAAGGGTTATTTGGGTTATATAAGTTTACAAATTGAATAATTGGGTTAGATTCAAAATTTCATGAAATCCAACCCATGAACACTCCTACATGGGCACTTATTTTCAAAAGCATTATTTATTAAATAAGGTTGGGAAAAGAATTATTTTGAAAATAAGCATTAAAAAAAAATGATAGGAAATGTGTAGCATATTTATGAGGTAAACGACAAACAGTAATATGAAGAAAATGTTCACACTACATAGGGAAACAAAAATGTTCTCCAAAAATTGAAAATGGAAAATGGCAAAGGGAAAATAAATTAAATGGAAGATGGGAAAACTATAGGTAATGAGAAGGAAAAGCGTAATGGGAAAAGGTAGGTGGCAATAGTTAGGACAGAAGAAAAATAAGGAAGAAGATGAAAATGGAAAAAAGGAAAACCCAAAAAGTATAATAAATTAATTAAAAATATATTTTTAAAAATGAAATCTATAATAAATTAATATAATAATTACCTTAAATGAATTTTTATATATTAGGAAAGTATAAATTCAAATTATCATATTAAATGTAGAGAGAGAATAATAAATGAGGGCAATTTAGTCATAAATTAAAATAGTCAAAATTTGAACCAATATTTATGAAAATTATTTTAATTATGGACATTTGTGAAAATATAATTGTGAACAAACCCACTTGGTGTAACTTTTGTTAATAATTTCTTTACAATTTCCTTAATCACATCATGGTTGGTCCTATCTCATGAGCTTGGATCCATGGACTCATCAATGGATCTAGTCATAGTTTATTGGGCTTCCGTGAAATTCAAGGGTCATTTTCTATCCAATTGGGTCAACATTTCTAAAGTCCAATTGGCTTATTTTGCAGTAAATTAATGGGATAACTACATAGGAAGGTCATTTCTTATAGACCCATTTCAAAATAGGCTTAATAGATACTTATTTTCAGAATTGTCTTTTAAGCCCAAAAACGTAAATATGAAAAATGAGTATTTTACTTATTTACCCGTCCATTAAACCCTTCATTTAATTGAGAAGAAAAAAAAAAGAATCAGCAAATCAGACGCGATTCATACGGAGGGAAAAAAGGAAACTCCCCAAGTAGCTGCGTTCGTTTGGTATTTTTCCTCTCTCCTTTTGTTTTCAAACATTTTCGAATCTTCTTCTTCCCAATAGGGGTTTTTGGCGCCGCTCTATTTTCTTCTATTCTTCTTCGGTAGTTCTTCGCTATTACGTTTGAAAAAATAGTCTTCCCCTCCATTCGCTACGCCGTTTGAAAACATCCAAACAAAATCAATCATTTGTTGCTTCAAATTTTTTAATAATGATTTTTGTTGGGTATTCTTCAAAATCAGCCATTCGCTTCGCCATCGTCTGTTCTAGTAAGTTTCAGATATTTTCTGAGAGCAAAAGTTGAGATTTTTTGACAGATTAAAGGTATATTAGTGTTGGTTTCTTTACTGAGAGTGATTATTGTTGTGGTTTTTGTTTAGTTGTTTAGGTATCTTTGTTTGCATGCTGAAATCTAAAATGAAAATAGTCCATGGTTATCATTTTATTTCTAGAGGGGGCGTAGTCGTATTGTTCGTCAGATAAATTAAGATTTGGAGGTACATTTATTGTTCGGGGTTACTGTGTGAAATTTATGTTGTAAAGTTTGCTATGACCTTTATAAACAGTGTATGAAATATATGTGTAATGTATGAGTACATTAGTATGAAATAAATGTAATGGTTTGAGTCAATTAAGAATATGTTTGAATGATTATTCTATGACACTGAACAATCTGATTATTCATAATGTGTTTGAATGTTGGAAAGTTGTATGAAATTTTGAAGAACTATATGACTAACTACGTACCTAATAGTGAAAGTATTATGAATATATTTGAACATTATTAAGTTGTATGAAAGTAAAAGTTGGTTGTAAGGGTACCCCTCTGTGGGCCTTCATCAATTTATACTAGTATGAATTATATATAATAAGTTTGAATGATTGTTCTTATTCAGTGAACAATTTGAATATTTAAAATATAATTGAACGTTTGTAAGTTGTATGAAATTTCTGGTTTGATTATAGTTGTAACATGTTAGAGAATTAAGAATATATTTGTGAACAAAAAAGTGTTGAATAGTGTGAGTTGGTTTGATTATAGTTACTTTGTGAAATTTATGTTGTAAAGTTTGCTATGAAGTTTATAAACAGTGTATGAAATATATGTGTGAGTACATTAGTATGAAATAAATGTAATGGTCTGAATCAATTAAGGATATGTTTGAATGATTATTCTGAGTCACTGAACAATCTGATTATTCAAAATATGTTTGAATATTAGAAAGCTATATGAAATTTTAAAGAACCGTATGACTAACTGCGTACCTA
The DNA here is from genome assembly GCA_026257165.2 of Telfairia occidentalis. Lineage (NCBI taxonomy): Eukaryota > Viridiplantae > Streptophyta > Magnoliopsida > Cucurbitales > Cucurbitaceae > Telfairia > Telfairia occidentalis. The sequence continues at coordinate 14,785 of JAOANK020125537.1, forward strand.
ATAGTGAAAGTATTATCAATATATTTGAACGTTATTAAGTTGTATGAAAGTAAAAGTTGGTTATAAGGGTTGATCTTTGTGGCCCTTCATCAATTTATACTAGTATGAATTATATATAATATGTTTGAATGATTGTTCTTAGTCACAGAACAATTTGATTATTCAGAATATGATTGAACGTTTGTAAGTTGTATGAAATTTTTGGTCTGATTACAGTTGTAACATGTTAGAGAATTAAGAATATTTCTGTAAACAAAAAAGTGTTGAGTAGTGTGAGTTGGTCTGATTGTAGTTGTAACATACTAGCGGTTTAAACCAAATATTATCAATTAGAAAATATGTTGAATGAATTTATATATGTGATGTATGAATAAGTAAGAATGAATAAATCTGTACGATTTGAGTACAAAAATCTGTGCGATGTATGAAAATTATAATGTATGAATATATCTATGTGATGTACGAATATATGTATGTGATGTATGAGTAAATCATCTGTGCTTTGAAAACTGTTTATTATATGTTTTATAGATGGTAAGAAAGAAAACACAAAGCAAAGAAAAAGTTAAAAGAAGAAGTGAAAGAATACTGAATAATCCAAAGAGATGAGAAAGTTCATAACAAAAAACCAAAGTTAGTACAACTTAGTTCAGGGAGGTATGATGCTTGTCATAGAGGCAAAATTTTGAAACTATTATATATTGAAGAATTGTGATAAATGAACCCGTGTTATATTGTTAACCTAACAGGATAGTAGTAGTGACGAAGGGTCGTAGTTAGGAATACCAATCGATTCAAGTTTCTACATCATATTATTCGGAAACATGGGAAAAATGAGGGCAAACAAAGGAAAAAATATACCATAATCAAGTGAGACAGAAGATGAAGAAACTGTAGGAACAGAGATAGTTCTTTACATAGAACCACTTCAAATACAGGTAATCCAAATTTATAAACTATCTGAATTAAATTATAGGTACACAAATTAAATTATGGATTGAGGTATTTCAAATTTATAAACTGTCTTAATACAAATGAATTATTGAATTGTAGTAATAAACTTTATGTGTTATGACAAAAACTAGAAGAGCATATGAGTGAAAAACGAATGGAAGAAGAAATACAATCGAGTGAAAAACGAATGGAAGAAGATATACAATAAGATGAAAAAGGAATGGAAGAAGAAATGGATGCCATGCAAGGCAATAAAGAAAAAAGAAAGAGGTCGAATGAAGAAGATGAATCAGGGGTATTGTATTAATAAAGTTTTTATTAGTAATAAAATAGATATATAAATGAAATAAATTTATTGCAAAAAGATATAGTTACACTGAGGAAGAGAAAGGAAGGACAAACAGCAAAAAATGTTGAAAGAACTACGATATGAAATTTATATAGTATGAATATAGATAAGGATTGATTTTGTCATAACAAAATAAAATATGATATAAATGTTAAAAACTATTTGTTATATTACAGGAGACACCTACATAAAAAAAAAAAAAAGAGAACGAAAAGAAAAAAGAAAACATGAAGACGTAACAAAAGACAGAGATTAAGGTATTAAATAGAGCAAAAATATATGCATTATGATTTATACATACTGAATATATGTATTATTATTGCAAGAAAACACAGAAGAAGAAGACAAAATTTGGTCTGGGGGATGAAGATGGAAAAGATAGGTCTAATCTATATGAGGTATGCATTACATAGAATATTATTGTATGAATATGCATTCATTGTCTGAATTTATGTGATGAGAATGCAATGTTATTAAATTTAGTGTTTGAAAAAAATAGTTTTATTTATTTTATATATTAACTGTTTGAAATAATGGTGACTTGGATACAGGATGCACCATTGTTGCTTCCAAGAGTAAAATGGTTAAGCACACAGAAACTAATGACATATGAATGATTGGAGGTCCTAAAACAAATAAAAGAGACATTGAGTAACAAAAAACTGATAAGATTTAGAAATAGTTGCTTTGGTAATTTTTGGATCTAAAGATTAAAAAGTTTCCCAGATAAATATTATACCACCTAATTAGGAGGCAAATTAAACCAAAAAAAGTAGATGAGCTATGGTTTAATTTAGAAGGACGAGTGGTACAATTCACAATTGAAGATTTCTAGAGAATTACAGGATTGAACTGTGGTGAGCTCGTAGGAAATGATATTGAGAGATTGCCAGGTAGGTTTTTAAGAAAATATTTTGAAGAAAACAAATCAATCAAGAGGTCCAACATCCAAAGACTCTTTAATAGGATGGATGAAGGAAAAAAGAAGGATAGAGTGAAGTTGGCAAAGCTACACCTTCTTGCAAACTTCATACTTGGAAAACAGATACAAACGGGTTTAGAGTCTGAGTACTTGTATTTGTTGGACAATGATGAAGAGTTTGAGAAGTACCCTTGGGGCTGTCTAGTATATAACATCACAATAGATTCAATAAAAAAAATCAATAAAACATTCGAAGGTCTCGATAGTTGGGCTTGCAAGATTTCCATATGCACTCATAGTTTGGGCATACGAGTGTATACCTATGCTTAGCTCTGACACGATCTGCTATGCAAGAAAAGTAAGTTCAAGAGTACTAAAAATGAAAAATTGGGCAACGGATGTTCAGCCTGAATGGAAGGAACTGGCCGGGTAAATTCTTTGACAATGAAAATGTAAGTTTGAATTTATTATATATATCTTTAATAATATCTATGTTTATACTGTTCATACAGTGTATGAATTACGTTGTTGAATGTTATTTTAGTGCAAAATATTTAAAATGAATTTGGAAGAAGATGAAGTGATTTTAGTGAAGGGGAAGGATAAGATAGTTGAAGAGGGAGGACAGTCCAACCATAACGACGAGGCAGGACTGTTGTACACCAACCATACTGTGATAACGATGTTAATTCCATATTTTTTTTTGGAGTTTGAGGCAAAAATAACGAAAATTTTTTATGAAATGAATAAGAAAATCGATGTATTGTCAAATGAGCTGAGTGATTTGAAAAGATTATTTGAAAAAGGAAAAGAAGAGATGAATGAATTGGTAGAAGATGGTAGAAACGATCTGGGGGGGGGGGGGGGGTTGG
>JAOANK020125642.1:0-17865 GCA_026257165.2 Telfairia occidentalis
TTTCATTGTTTAATTCAATAATAATTTAAAACATCAATTTTCAGAAACTAAAGATAAATTAAAGAATTAAAAAAAGGTGAAAAGGAAAAAAAAAAAAAAGAATGAAGAATTAAATTATATTTGGAGAATTAGAGATATTACTTGGACAATAAAAGTTAAGTTAAAGAATTAAGAAAAATTATACTAGTAGGGTGGAGCAAGAACTTTAACCATGAATATTTAATTCTTTTTCTAAAGGTAAAAAAGAATATAATGAAGAATAAAATGATAATTATAACAAAATTTAAAGTATCTTTTTTTTTAAAAAAAATAAAATAACATTAATTAATTAACTTATTTCCGTAATTAAACTATTAGGTGGATGGAACAAGAACATAAAAGAAAAAAAAAGAAAATAAAGAAAGAGTTTTGAGAGTAAAAATATGAAAGAAAAAATCGTAAAATGAAAAAGAAAGAGTTAGAAAGAGACTTAAGAGTTAGAGAGAAAATAAAAAAATTGAAAACTAAAAATGAAACTGTTGTGGTAGTGTGATATAATTTTAAAAAATTGTTGAATTTATAGAAGTTTTAAGTATAGATAAGCATTTTTTTTAATAATATTGTTGAAATTTAAAATTTATTTGAAAGGTAAGTTGTGAAGTGATACATCAAATTAATCATTTTTTTCATCTTCAAAGTCTGAAAATGCAGGAAAAAAGAAAGAAAATTGTGGGTAAATGGTAAAATCGAAAAATAAAAATAAAATAAATGAATAAAAATATGTTTTGAATTATAAATAAAATAAAAATAAATAAAATATACAATTCCACTCAATATGGGATTCAAACTCGCGCACACCCGAAGAAATAACTTCCTTGATGTATGCAAATGCCACTGTGCCAACATGCACTTTTGAAACAACTCTTCAATATATCCATAATATATCAAAAATCGGTGATATATCGCCGATATTCCGATATATCTCCGATTTTGGAGTAAAAACGACGTTCACCTCTCGTTTCCATATCAAAGGCTCCTGATATCCAATATATTGCCAACATTTCGGCCAATATTGGCGATTTTTAAAACCTTGGTGACAACACACTCATTCCCTTACTAGTGCCACATCTAGAGTACTAGTGTGAGTTCTTCTTAGGGAAGCCTACTACTATATGATGATAGATGACACTCAATCAGTGTAGTTAGGCCTCCCCAACACCGAACCTCTAAAACGGGAGAGGTTGTCACTCATCAATTCAATCTAACACACTCACTCCTTTACTAGTGTCATCTCTTGAGTACTGGTGTAAGTTCTTCTCGGTTCAACAGTGTAGCTAGGTTGTCCCCCAACACCGACCCTCTAAATTAAAAGAAGTTGTCACTCATTAATTTAGTCGATACAACATGCAAAACAATCATGCATAGGCCCCAAAATAATTTAACAATACATCGTGGTCATGGTATTCAATTAACAAAAAAACACAAGAATCACACATGTCATGCTCATAATCGTATAATACATAATACACATACAATATAACAATCAATTCATCTAACCTAGCCAGAAGGCTTATCTGAGAGCAGAACCACTTACCTTGACTTTCTAAATAATCATAAATTAATTCTTACTAGCTCGATCTACGGTGCTACTACTGCTCACGAGCTGCCGCCGATGGGAGGATGAGACAAAGAGTAAATGTGTGATAAATAATGGAGGGGGAGGTTGGCGTGAAAGGGAGAGGAAAAAAGAGGAGGAAAAATTTCTTTTGAAAAGAAAAATGTTTGATGGTTAGGGTTATATAACATGCATATTTATAGGGTTTTTCATAAACCCTAATCCTAATCCAATTTGATATAAATTCAAAATTGCTTTTATTTTTAACTACTTTCCTTTTCTTAAAAGATAAAATTCCTTTTATTTTATCTCTTATCTTAATCAAAATAAAAGCAAAATAATTTCCATAATCTTTTTCTAATCCTGTCTAAATAAAATCAATTAATTCTTAATTTCAAAAATTCATCTAATCAATACAATTAATTCTCAATCACTAAATAAATCTAAAAAATAACACCCATTAATAACTAGTTCAAATAATGGGACGTTACAACTTACTCACTTTAAGAATTGTCGTCCCCAAAAGTTGCTAATTCTGGACAACTCTTGATATTTAGTTTTCATTTCTTCTTCTCGTTCTCAGGTTGCCTCTTCCAACTAGTGGTTCTTCCAAAAACTCTTTACTAAAGCGATCTCCCGGTTTCGAAGGGCTTTCACTTCTCTAGCGAGAATGTTGACCTAGCCCAAAGTTTATCCAGCAGCTAAACCACTTACCTCTATTCCAAAGAAAACAGCAAGTGACTCCTAAGTGATCCGGTATTCGATCCCTTTAGCAACGTAAGCCCAAGTTCCCACAATGCCCTGATTAATTTTCTAAATTCCAAATAACCTTTAATTAAAAAGAAAAGTTAATGTTTTTTAGGGCCGACCGCTATAGGAAAACACTGTTCTTTTGGTCCAGCCGCAGCTCGCGCGCCACTAACGTTCGTCACGTGCAGCCCACGCGCCGCCTGGAATGGGTGAACAGGGACCGAATTCGGATTCTACTCAACTCCAAGAACTCAGTGCCACTAATTTTATATGATTTAAATTGAAAATTATTTTGTTCACTCTAAATTATTTAATTAAAGATTTAAAAAAAATTGTTATAAAAAATTGAATCAATCAAGATCTCATTCCAAATTTAAATACCAAATGATTTAAAAGAGAAAGATATAGGATGAAAATAGATGTAAAAAAAAGATACGAAAGATATGCAGGTTATTAGGAAAGCTTATTTCAAAAGCATATATGTACGTGATTATGCAGGTAAGAGTAAACTCAAAAGTGATTTTATATAAACTATAAAATAATCAATTTTACCAAACATTAGAAATGGTTAAAATTCTCATAAAATTGCTTTTGACGCAGCAAAAGCAATCCCTAACGGACCCTCAATCCTTTCATGTTCTACACACTCTATAAATTTTTTCAATCACTTAGAAAAAGATCTAAAATATCTTACAACATTTCGTACACTAGCTATTGAAACATGCAAATCTTTCAAACCATCATTGACAATCAAATTCATAACATGCACACAACAACTCATATGCAATAACTAACCATCTAAAATAATAGACTTCCAAATCTTTAATCTTCGCTTCATATATGAGATAGCCGAACAATTTGAAGTTGCATCATTAAAAGTAATTAAAAAGACTCTATCAATACCTCAATCCACTAGACAACCTTCAATTACGTTACTAATTGTCTCTCCCTTGTGATTAGCTACTTGACAAAAATTCAATATTCGTTTCTGTAAATTTCATTCAGAGTAAATAAATGTGTAGTAGAACCATGTAATTGAAATTTTCTAAAGAAGTCCAAGTATTTGTGGTACGAGAAACTCTCTACTACTTTTCATTAAAGTTGATTTCAACACCTATTTTCTCATCAACATACATTTGAAAAATATCTTGACCAATTGTTATTCTTGATGGAACATGGAACTTAGGACCTGCAACATTACAAAATTCTTTAAACCCCACTGACTCTACAAATTAAAATGGTAACTTAGATGGAACTAGCATCTTAGCACATGCATTTCTAACTCCTTGTTGACCAAACACGGGAGACAAAAACTTTACATTGATGCCACCACCTTTACCATGAATAGGGTGAAATTTAGTATAGTTTGCCCTCTACTTTGCTCTCTAAACGGATATTTTTTACATTATTTTCTCAAATGCTTCAGTAAGGTAGTAGTTCCACCTGAATAAGTGTCACATCCATAATCTTTATCACAATAGTTACATTTTCACCTAATAACTTCATTGCTAGAATTTTTCATCTTTGTAAAGTGATCCCATACTGAAGATGATGGTCTAGTTGGTTTTCTCTTACTAGTAATTTCTAATGGTGATGGATTAGAACATGCCTCTGAAAGATGTATTTCAGTTTTACTGTTGAAATAATTATTTTCCATCCATAATAAACAAATTAAGACCAAATAAACATTAAAGAAAATAAAAAAAACTAATAAAACAAAAAGAAATTAAAAAGAAAAATGGTTACCTGAGACAGTGAGGACGAAAGGTGAAACTTGTTGGTGTTCGTGAGGACGAAAAGTTCTTATCGTGAGACGTTGGTGGTCGAATCGAACTGAACTATTGGTGAAGATAGAAAGCTAGCACGTGAGGTTAGTCGGTGAGAGTCAAGGAGATCGGAGACGGAGAAACTACAAGAGGGGAAGGTGAAGGTGTGAGAAAGAAGGAGCGCAGAATCGTGAAGCTAAAAGTATAGATGGAGATGCGAAAGTAGTACTGGAACGTGAGGTCAATCGGCAAAATTAGTACTGAGTATTACAAAGATGGAGATACAAAGGTATGAGATCGAGAGAGATGTGAAATTGTGAACTTGAAGACTAGAGAAAATGATGCAAAATCATGAGAGAAAGAGAGATACGAAATCAAGAAAGACAAGACTGAGAGGAGTATGTAACTCATAAAAATTCTAATATTTTGAAACTACTGAATCTAGTCTGTTTGATTCAACTAGAAAATAAATCCTTTGAACTTGAGAACCAAATTAATCTGCTCGAGTTAAAAAAATTTAAATCCAAACCAAACTATTTTAATTTCAAAACCAACCTAAACATTTGATAACCGCTGCAATTGTTATTCGTATTGTAGCAGACTTGGCCATTATTTATAGTGGAAATTTTGCTAATTTGCAACAATTTCTATAATTGTTAGAAGCATTCTATAACTGCTGCAATAGTTAATTTATCGTAGCAGTGTTTCCTATCGCAATGATAATGGTGACCTCTACTATTTTTGCAACACTTTCTACAAGCATCGTAAACCTTGAATAATTGTTGCAATAGTTTACTCAATACCAACACTCGTGTTTAATTTCTTGTACTGCAACAATTTTGTTTATTATCGCAACAAATTTTTAGCTCGTTCTAAAATGATTTTAGATTATCAAATTTGGAGTATTTTTCATTTTTTATGTAATTATTTTCTTGTTTTCAACTACATAACTAAAATTGTTTGTTGTAGTATTTAAAACTAATATTTGATAATAATGATTATCAAAATATTGTAGTAAAAGAATAATTAAGAAAGTTATAAACCGAAATGAGTAGAGCAGCAAAACAAAATAATAAAATATTATCAAGTACTGACAAAATGTAATATTGAGTTTATACTAAATTTTTCCTACAACATTAAAGAGATTAAAGCAAACTACTAATCATCAATCAGCGTGTAAGTTGAGACATGTTAATGAGACTCATGTGAACTTGCCCTTGATATATTATTTCTCTAAACCATTGGCTCCTTCATCCTATTAACAAATTAAAATAAAGTATTAGAATTACATAAAAGATATAACATTGGCATACGAAACTAAATTAGTATATATTATGTCTTGAACCACCATTAGAAGATGTCCCACTAGTACAACCAACATGCATATAATTACTTTGTTCTAAGATTGAAAGCACATTTTTTCATATCAAAATGCATATCTGCCACTTCTGACTCTAATTGGGTCAGTCTAGATTCTCCTTCTACTGCTTGATGGTCTCCTATACCAATCCCAAAAATGATCTCGATTTCAGTTTGAGTACGTCCTAATCCCATTCCACGAATACATCCTGAATGTTCTTTGCCCATAACTTGCTCAAACATATCTTCCTTAGAAGGCATAACTCTCGAGTTATTTGCACTTTCATTCATATGTTCTTGAAACATCTCCTATCGAGTAGTAAGATTGAAATTAATAAACTATAATGTTAAAAAAATTTTGAAATTTAACTTCAGACTTACTGCGATTTTAGTAGATTCTTCATCCATATAACTACGATACTTTTGTTTATGAGCTGCTAGAAAGACTTCTACTCTAGTAAGATTCCTTCCAAGTTCTCTCTATATGCTATCATTAGATAGAATATATTAATATAGGAATCATAACTTAATAAGAAACACAATTTATATCAAGAAAGAACTACTATCTCATTTGCTTTTCGAGCTAAGCTTTTCTTCCACTTGAATGAATAAATTTTTGTTTCTTTCTTATCTCTATATTTCTTGCACTTCGTCTTTGTCATTCTAGTAAACATATAAATGTAAAATTATATAAAATTAATAAATTTTTTGTGTAATGAAAAAAATAGAAAATTACCATTCCTTTAGATGAGTACCAAAAAGAGCATGCAAGTCCATTAATCTCTAGGTATATTGTTTGGCTTGTGTTGTAATCATTCATTTTCAGTTGCATATTTTGAAACAGTGTCCTCGTAAATGACACTTATAACCACCCCACTTTCTACATAATGAGGACAAACAACATTTTTTTTCTTGAAGAGTGAACTTTGTCTGAAACATTAACAAATTAAATAATTAATTATGCAAATAAATTCCACATGTGGATATACATAATTAAATCAACATAAAAAATTCCATGTACTTTGAAGATCCCCAACACTTCATTCTTATATATCTTTGGTACCTTCCTCCAATAATCACAGTTTGGGGGGAAAATGTTGCAAGTTCTTCCTAGTTGCTAAGAAGTTGCCCAAAATAGTCGAACCAATTTTTATAGGTTGATTAGAACTATTGAATTTAACCATTATCTTATGACCTTGTGGTAAATTCCAAATATCAGACATACTTGTTTGACCACATGTCTTACGTACTTCAGATGAATCTATTATCAAGGAAACTAAGTTAACAATTATGTTATAAAACCAAAATATATTTTAAAATAAATTAAACCATACCTTCAATATCAACATCACCATTAATTGTTAAGTTAGCATCAATATCAACATGAGCTTTGGTATCAACATTAACTTTTTGCAAATGGCTAGAATTTTCTTAAGGAACTAGACTTTGTAATAACTACAGGACGATGATACCTATTTGAAGACATCTTTCCCTTGAATAAAACAAATGTAAACAAAAATATCATATTATAAATATAAATAATATCATATAAAAAAATAGAATTACTAAAATGAAACATACCTTACAATTTATAACTTAGTTGGTTGTTTAAGACTCTAAGTCATTATTATCATTGATGTTTTCAATTTCAAAAACATTAAGTGAATGTCTGATGGTGATTCCATTGGTATCATTTCTCACTAAATCTAAATTGGCATAAGCATCATCATAAATATCTTCCAATTATGGTCTATTGGATGACTCGGTCTCACAAGAATTATTATTCTCAATTTCACTTGGCATGTTCCCCATATCAAATAAATCACAAGGTTGGGTATGAACTACAACACTCCATTCTTGTTCTTTTTGATCCGTAATGTAAAATACCATTTTTGTTTGAGATGCAAAGACAAAAGGCTCATGTCCTAATTGTTCTCCTATATGAACTAAACGATACAAATTCACCAAAGTAAAATTATACATGTCAACCTTTTTTCCAATGCCTAAAGTTGGATCGACCCAATGACATTTAAACAAAACAACTTTGAAACGGTCGTAATAATTTAATTTGATAATATCTCTTAAAATCCCATAATATATAACCTCTCCTACAATTGGATTTCTGTGTCGAGAGCTAGCATAGCTAATAACTTGTGCTACCAGTGAAACTCCACAATTTTGTGGCTTCATTAATGCATCTTTATCTATTGTATGAAAGGCAAACCCATTAATATTATAACTACATACTTTTGTATATCTTTATTGGCACCTCGTGCAAGCCACCTAACATCTTTTGAAACTGTATCTCCTAATTTTGAAACCTGGTATAGGAATTGAAAAACAAGCTTAACTCATAATATATATAATTTCATATAACATATATGAGATGAAGCTTTTATATATACTTGTGATTGAAACCATTCATGAAATGTTTCATCGATATTTTTATCGATTTCATTTCGAAATGATCGACAATTGTGATTTAGCCTCCGATAGGGGATCCTAAATATATTCCAAACTCAAATCCTATTGCAGTTTAAAAATATATCTAAATCTCAATTGTCCAGTTGCAAATTTCAATTATGGGGAATAAAATTAACCAATTGAAATAGAATGCTTAAGAATTTATAAATAAACTAATCTATCAACGTAAGCCAAGAACAATCACATACAATCAGTATATAATAAAGAAAAGAAAGAAAGACACTGAATTTATACTGGTTCACCCAATGTGGCCTATGTTCAGTTCTTTGCTATCATAGCAAGTTCCACTAAATCCTTCAGGGAGAAGTACAAAGGAGATTACAATCACGCTTAAGGAATTTCTCACGATTCTCTCTCAAGGAAAAAAGTCTTATGAATCACTCGAACACTCAATCTTCAAGTAGAATAGAGCACAAGAATCACACCCTCATAAACTCACAAAATCCCTTACTTTATTACATCTTTGTAGATCTCTATATTTTTCCGTGTCTATGTCTCTATTTTGTTTTTTTTTTAGATCTCTGGAGTTATAGGTGTATTTATAGAGATTGCAAATTAACTCACACCAAAACCTTAAAGGAAAAGGAAAATGTTGCAAACCAAAGCCTTAAAGGAAAAAATGATTTTATAGATTTTCTTCCTTAGTTTTAACTTCAATTCTCTTAACAATCTCCCACTAGAAGAAAGAATAGTGCAACATATCACCTCTACAAATGGTAGTGACTTCTCTTTTAATCTTGACGGAGTCCAACTGAAGTTGCACATCACTTCAGTTTGTCAACAGGAACGATTTTGGTCAACACATTTGCTAGATTCAATCTTCCTCCAATTGTCTCGAGCACCATTACATCGTCTTCCAAGATTGATCTGATAAAATGAAGTCGTACCAGAATGCGTTTCATTCTAGAATGAAACGCTGATTCTTTGCCAGATGAATAGCACTCTGACTGTCACAATGTAATGTGCCCTTTCCCAAATTCAAGCCAAGTTCTTCTAAGAAAGATTGAAGCCAAATCATTTTTTGCTTGCTTCAGTATTTGCAACATACTCAGCTTCTAGGGTAGATAGTGCAACAATCTTCTGCAGTCTCGAAGCCCAACTGATTGCAGTCTCTCCCAAGGTAAATACATAACCAGTGGTACTTTTCCTACCATTCGTATTACCAATCATATATGCATTGACATATCCCTGCAGTTTGTAATTTGACTTTCTATATTGCAATGCATAACTGAATATCCCCCTCAGGTATCTGAAAATCTATTTTATTGCTTCCCAATGTTGTTTCCCTACATTGCTCATGTACTCCTCACAACTCCCATTGCATGGGCAATGTCTGGGTTTGTGCAAACCATAGCGTACATCAAGCTACCCACTGCTGAAGCATATAACACTCTAGTTATATCATCTACTCCTACTAATTTCTGGGTGAGTGCTCCTTAGATAATCTAAAGTGTGAAGCTAAAGAAGTACCTATAGGCTTTGTATTATCCATGCGAAATCTGGTTAAAACCTTCTTCACATACTCTTTCTACGACGGTGTAACTATGTCATTCTTTCGCTCTATTCTCATTCATAGGATTTGTTTAGTAGTTTCCAAATCCTTCATGTCAAATTCTGATGATAATTCAACCTTTATCTTCAGAATTTCCTACATATTGGCTCCTGTAATCAGCATATCATCAACAAACAATAGAAATATGATGTATGAGTTACCTTAAGTCATGATGTAGCAATAATGATTCGCCCGACATCTCTGAAATGCATTGTTGCTCATAAAACTATCAAACTTATTATACCATTGTCTGGGCCCCTGCTTCTGACCATATAAGCTCCTTCAAAGTTTGAACACCTTTCTCGACTGCCCCTGATCCCCAAGACCCTATTGTTGCATCATGTAGATCTCTTCCTCCAAATCACTATGGAGGAAGGTTGTCTTCACATCCATCTGTTCCAAGAACAGATCTTCTTCTGCCACTAACGATAACACTGTCCTAACTGTAATCATCTTCATTACAGGAGAGGAAGTTTCATTGAAATCAATGTCTTCCTTCTGATGAAAGGCTTTAACTACCAACCTCTCCTTGTGCCTTTTGTTGCCATCGGGTTACTACTTTATTATGAAAACTCATTTATTGTGCAAGGCTTTCTTTCCATGTCTAATTTGTCATCAGTGAATCTATTTCATCCTTCATGGCCAACTCCCACTTGATAGAATCGTTCAATTGAGTTGCCTCGTCATAGTATTCAAGCTCTCATCTGTCAGTCATTAGAATGTAATTCAAAGTGGGGGAATACCTCTGTGGTGGTCTAATGGTTCTGCTGGACCTCCTTACTTCAATGGGAGGTGTTCTCTAAATTTTGTCAGTCTCTGTGTCTGATCCGTCAAATTCACAGTATGTTCCACTATTTCTCATATTGTTTGCTTAGGTTGATCTTCAATCCTTACTGTCTTGGTCTCAATCCTAGGAGGAGTTACTGTCTTAACTTCCTTTTCTTTACTCACATATGCTTTCTATTCAGCGGGTTCAGCATTTACTCTATCTTTATATAGAGGCTCTTCATTGAAGATCATGTCTTTGCTTCTAACTATTTTCTTATTCTGCTCATCCTAAAACCTATAACCCATCTTAGCTCTGTCATATCCATTTGAGTAACACTTCTTGGATTTGGCCTCTAACTTACTCCTCTCCGCAGCATCAATGTGAATGTAGGACACGTAGCCAAAAACTCTTAGATGTGAAAGCTTTATTTGCTTACCGCTGCAACCTTCTTCGAGAAACTTGAAGTTTAGCGATGTGGTTGGGCTCCTATTGATCAAATAGGTAGTTGTGTTGATTGCCTTGACCCAAAACATCTTCGGCAATCCTGCATGTAGTCTCATGCTTCTGGCACGTTGATTCAACGTCATGTTCATCCTTTCTACCACACCGTTCTTCTGTGGTGTCCCTGATATCGTTTTTACCATCACCATCCCATTGTCTACACAGTACTCTTAAAGTCTCTGCCAATGTACTCATCGTTGTTGTCAGATGTAAGGTTCTTACCCTTCAGACCTGTATCATTCTCAACCATAGTCTTCTAAATCTTGAAAGTTGAATAGACATCAGACTTGTGTTTGAGAAAGTAGGTCTGCAACTTCCTGCTCGAATCATTTATGAAGGTCACGTAGTATCTGGAACCTCCTAGGGAAGATACCTCAAATGGTCCTCACACATCATTGTGAACCAGCTCCAATTTTGTAGGCTTCAAAGTTGTATTGGTCTTCACGAAATTGACTTTCATTTGTTTCTCAAAAACACACCCTTTGCACAACTTGTGCTAAATTGCTTTATGTCCTTCTAATTTTCCTGTTGAGTGGAGAATCTTCATTCTCTTCTCACTCATATGTCCTAGCTTGTTATGCCATCGGTCTGTCACCCTTGTATTGTGCACAATAGATACCATGTTCTTTTGGTTGTTGTTTACATACAAGGTCCCTAATTTGCTTTCCTTAGCAATCACCATGGCTCTCTTGGTGACCTTCCAATTTCCTTGGCAGAAGGTGATCTCACATCCTTTATTATCCAGCTGCCCCTCAGAAATTAAGTTCTTTTCCATATTCTGGACGTGACATACTCTGCGAATCTTCTAGACTAAACCGTTTGCCATTTTTAAATTTATATCACTGATTCTAATAACATGTAGAGGCTCTTCATCAGCTAGATAAACTTTTCCTTGATTTCTTGCAATGTAGTTTACAAGGATATCTCACTGCTCTATCGTGTGAAAAGATGCTCCTAGCACTAGTGCATCATGTAACTCATCAGCTACAACGTTTGCTCCAGCTTCATTCCCCCTCATTACGCTTTGGGGCCTTACAGTTCCTCCTCAAATCATCGGTCTTTCAACAGTTCTAACACTCGAATCTATTGTTTTGGACTTAACCCTGTTGTTCTTTGACTTTCCTCGATTCCCTTGGCTTGTATTATTGATTCTCTCCCTTTCCACGTTCAGTGTTGTTCTTGAGGTGGAGGCAACATTTGAATTCTTCTGGCGAATCCTCTACTAGGGCCGCATCTCGTACTTGTAGACTTGTGTTTCCACAGAAATTTGAAATTTTTTCATGGTCTCCCAGCTATCAAGCAAAGACTTCAACAGTAGTATAGCAAACACTTTGTCCTTGAACTCTAAATCTACAACAGCCAGCTTGTTCATCAAAAGATCAAACTCATTCATGTGGGCAATTACTAACGCTCCTTCCATCATCCTCATGTTGAAGAACTTCGTTGCTAAATATACTTTGTTAATTATAGAGGGCTTCTCATACATGTTGGGTAAAGTCGTCATCAAGCCTGCAGTAGTGGTTTTCTTTACTTCACTACTCTGAATATTCTTACTCAAAGTCATTTGAACAGTCCCCAAAACTATCCTATCCAACTTCTTCCATTCTGATTCTCTCATACCTTTTGGCTTTCCATCCAGAGGCATGTTCAAATCTTTGGAATGTAAATAATCCAAAATTTGGAGTTTCCACAAATCGAAGTCCATACCATTAAAGGCCACTAGTTTTCTTTTTCTTCTGACATTGTTCCTAATTAACTGAGCTCTAATACCACTTGATAGGTGATTATCCTAAATATATTCCAAACTCAAATCCTATTGCAATTTAAAAAAATATCCAAATCCCAATTGTCCAATAGTTACAAGTTTCAACTATGCGGTATAAAATTAACAAATTGAAATAGGATGCTTAAGCATTGATAAATAAACTAATCTATCAACCTAAGCAAGGAACAATCACATACAATTGGTAAATAATTAGGACGAGAAAGAAATATATCAAATTCATACTGGTTTACCCAATGTAGGCTACATTCAGTTCTCTACTACTGTTGCAGGTTCCACTAAATCCTTTAGGGAGAAGTATAAAGGAGATTACAAACATGCTAAGGGATTTCTTCTCTCAAGGAAAAAAGTCTCATGAATCACTTGAATACTCAATCTCTTTATAGAATGGAGTACAAGAATCAAATCACTCACTCTACATATTTGTATATCTTTATATTTCTTTGTGTTTGTGTCTCTTTTCTTTTTTTAGATCTCTAGAGTTATAGGTGTATTTATAGAGGCTGCAAATTAACTCACACCAAAACCTAAAAAGAAAAGGAAAATGTTACAAACGAAAGCCTAAAAGAAAAAGGTGATTTTATAGATTTCCTTCTTCAGTTTTGACTCCATTTCTCTAAACAGCCTCTTCACTATTGTCTCATAGTCTCTACATATAAGAATACTAGTTTAAATGAAATTTTCATTCTACTTTGATAGAAGTAATTTTAAAAAATAACAAAAAGGTTACCTATGAAAGATGCTTATTAGTTCAAAGTTGAACAATACATATTGATGTGCTTGTATCCAACCCATTTTATGAAGACAAAATTTTATAGCATTCTTAATTGGTCTTCCTAACACTGGAAATAAAGATGAACTTTTTGTTTCATTTTCTGAAATCAATTCATCATTTCTTTTCAGACGATCGAATATTGTTTCAACATCACCCACATGGGATGAACAAAACATTGCACACACATCTATCACATAACCTTCAGTTATAGAACCTTCTAGATGTGCTTTGTTTCTCACATATGACTTGAGTTTTCCCAAAAAATGTAACAACCCGACTTTTAAGACTCAATTTTCCTAAGATCGATACTAACATGCATGCTTAAAATGTAAAGTGACTAAAAGATAGTTGAGAAAACTTAACTCATTATAAAAATAATGAAAAGAAAGTAGTAATTAAAATAAATAGTTTGCTGAGATCCCAATTTAAAACTTAAAAAACATAAAGGTCTCGAATGAAATTATAAAAATCTCAAATCAAATAAATAGTTAGGATTACAAATTAAGTGTTGCAACATATAATCAAAATTTTAAAATAAAATAATAACAAAAATGCAGAAGACTAAATGACATCAACCATGACCCTCATCACAACAGTTTCTCATCATTCATCCAATACACCCTTGTCATTACCTAAGAAACATTTAAAGAAATGAATGAGTATTTTGAATACTCAGTAAGTAATCCAGCCCAAGAGGCCAGACATGCAAACACATGCAATCATGCAAAGCTCATGTGGGACCTATTTTATAAACATTTTAAAATCATATTTTCTAGGCTCATAGCTAATAAGAGTTATTGGGCGTCTTTTAGAATATATTTCACCTTATTCTTGGAGTAAATTACCTCTAGCTTATGAAATAAATGCTTGATTTACCTTTGTTTTGTTTATATGACTTTTGAGAACCTTCATATTGTTACATCATTCTATTTAAGACAACATCAGAATAGAATTAAGGAGAATTGTGCTTAATTGCTACTAATTTTGGATATTTTGTTGACCATATAAATTGATGGAGAATTATTTTAGCATAATGATTTAGAGACCAATTTTGGAGCAAAACAGGCAGATAAAATCCACGCGAACATAATGAAAATTCAAATATGGAAACAACTTTAGTTTTTACGAAACTAATCCACCATTAGATGTGAACCACATGGACAATCTGACCTAATAAGTTTGTTAATCACAATGAAAAGCCTATAAATAAAAGAAGTGGTCGTCAAAGAGAGGTGGTTTTTTTTAGAGTTCAATTGAAATCGAGTTTTTAGAATCTTAGAAGTTTTAGTTTTCATTTTCGAGTTCAAGTTCCATACTTTTCTTCCATAGTTGCTGCAGTTTCTTTGAATTCACGTAGAAAAGAGCTTTAAGAAGACAGGAACTCCTATGATAGCTAAAGCATAAAAAGCGATTCCTACACCTGTTTTCATTGAGTAACTGATTTCTGCAACTCTTGATAGTTTTTATTTCATCATGAACTCATTTACTATTTTCAATTGTTTGTTGGCATCTTTTATTTGTTTTAGCATGAACTAATTACCTTTAAGTGAGGATTAAGGGAGATGTTGTTGAACTAATTCAGTTTCGAAGTAAAAGCTTGTCGGATTGAATTGTTTTATAAGTGGTTTTAGACTTTTCATCCATAGTTGTTGTTGTTCCTTGAAATCTACATAGAAAAGAGCTTGAAGAAGACAAGAACTGCATTGACGGTTGAGCATAAAAAGCGATTTCTACAACAGTTTTCTTGGAGCAACTGATTTTTGCAACTCTTGATAGTTTTTATTTCATCATGAACTCAATTATTGTTTTCAATTGTTTGTTGGTGTCTTTCACTTGTTTTAGCATGAACTAATCATCCTTGGGTGAGGACTAAGGGAGATGTTGTTGAACTGATTTAGTTTCGAAGTAAAAGCTTGTCAGATTGAATTGTTTTATAAGTGGTTTCCTAATCACAATGGAAAGTAAATAGAAGAAGTGGTCATCAAAGAGAGATGGTTTTTTTAGAGTTCAATGTAGATCAGGTTTTTAGAATCTTAGAAGTTTTAGTTTTTCATTTTCGAGTTCAAGTTCTAGACTTTTCTTTCATAGTTGCTGATGTTCTTTGAATTCACGTAGAAAAGAGCTTGAAGAAGATAGAAACTCCATTGACGGTTGAAGCATAAAAAGCGATTTTTGCAACAGTTTTCTTGGAGCAACTTATTTCATCATGAACTCATTTACTATTTTCAATTGTTTGTTGGCGTCTTTTATTTGTTTTAGTATGAACTAATCACCTTTTGTTGAACTGATTTACTTTCGAAGTAAAAGCTTGTCGGATTAAATTGTTTTATTATTGGTTTTCTAATTACAACGGAAAGCCTATAAATAGAAGAAATGATCGTAACAAAGAGATGGTTTTTTTTTTAGTTCAATTGAAATTGAGTTTTTAGAATCTTAGAAGCTTTATTTTCCGTTTCCGAGTTAAAGTTCTAGACTTTTCATCCATAGTTGTTGTTCTTTGAATCCACATAGAAAAGAGCTTGAAGAAGATAGGAACTCCATTGACGGTTGAGCATAAAAAGTGATTTCTACAATAGTTTTCTTGGAGCAACTAATTTTTGCAACTATTCATAGTTTTTACTTCATCATGAACTCAATTACTGTTTTCATTTGTTTATTGGCGACTTTTATTTGTTTTAGCTTGAACTAATTACCTTTGGGTGAGGACTAAGGGAGATGTTGTAGAACTAATTTAGTTTCGATGTAAAAGCTTGTCGAATTGAATAGTTTTATAAGTATTATTTGTATTATTTAGTGTTTATGTCTGCCTTGCCAACATGCATAAATACCTTCTATAAGTTTCGAAAGAAAATATGAGGAGTAGATTGCTTTTAAAATACATTAGCCTCTAGCTTAGGTTAGTTGTTGGTTAAGTGAGGGGGTTAGGAATAACCAGTCACCTAATACACAAAAAGAATATGTTTAACTCTTATAGATTAGTGAAAATTAACTTGAGATAACTGGGTGATCTGAAAGGACTTTGAAGACTATTGTTGTGTGATTTGATCTTGCAATTCTTTTGCTTCAACATTCTGTTTTAGGAAAAACTCCATATTACCTTAATTCAAACTCATTCATTCTCAACATTTCAACTGTAAAATATTACTTTCATTATGTTATTTAATTTGATTCAGCATTAGTTATAAAAATTCATAAAATAATTGTCTTTTTCTTTAAGGTGGCTTCACTAAAAGGTTAAATTAGATAGTTCCAAATCTACTACTAATCCATGTGGAGACGATGTAAATACTTATCACTTTCTACTGATTGTGTACACTTGCAAATCGCTTTGTGTAATCTTATCATTCACTTACACACACGAAAACAATCTAATCACTTAATTTCATGTTATGGCATGCCATTCTCATTCCTTCAGTGACAATTAAAACCTTAATCCAATACTAGTGTCATCTCGCTTGGAGTACGAGTGGGTTCTTTTTGGAAACCCTACTATGACGTGATAGTAGATGGTACCCAGTCAGTGTAGTCAGTCTCCTTCCAACATCGACCCTCTAAATTTAGGAGATGGTTGTCACTCATCAATTCAATTTGTGGAACATGCAAAATAGTCCATGCATAGGTCCCAAATTAAATTAACAACACATCATGCTCATGGTATTCAATTAACATAATACATACGATACCCTGAAGGCACTCAAACACAAAAATCAAACGGTGCCTCTAGCATCCAACAAAAATGCGTAAACTGATCATGACATTCTACATATATTAATGCATAGTAAAGGAATACAAGGATCATACATGCCATGTTCATCATTATATCATACATAATATGTAGCAGGATATCATATAGATTAACGATCAATTCATCTAACCTAGTCCAAAGGCTTATCCAAGAGTAAAGCCACTTACCTTAATTTCTTAATAAGTCAAATCCACACTTAATGGCCTGGCCTACGCTCCTCTAACATTTATTCTACATGAATCCCATAATTGAGAACGGTAACGACCTAAACATGATACTAAGGTCAGGTCCAATGCTCATCTAAGGGTTTTGGAATAAGAGAATTATACCAAGCTTACTGTTAAGAATCACCGTCGCATTGCCCACTCCAAAAAAGGGTTTTGGATAGAATCCACGACCTAAACTTGTGTGCCCTAAGTTCGTGTAAGCTGCCAAAGAAGGAGGTTTCTGCTGCTGACGGGAGGAGAGAGAGAAAATGAGGTAAAAGGTAAAGATGGCCTATAATTTTTTTCCCAAAAAGAATTGAGTGGCTAGGGTTGCATCTCATCCTATTGAAATGGTACAGTCCCAAAACCCTACCCATATCCTTCTCCTCTTATTTACAAGTTTGTCGTCCCCTAATTTTATCTTCTTTTATCTCTTATCTTATCTAAAATAAAAACTCAAATAAATTTCACATTCTTCTCCTAATTTCTCTCTCTTTTCAAAACAAATCCAAATCAATTCTTAACACCAAAATTAACCTAATTAACCCAATTTAATTCTCAATCACTTAATAATAATTCTC
>JAOANK020125752.1:0-17862 GCA_026257165.2 Telfairia occidentalis
AAGATTCAATAACAACTTTATTGAAAATAGAATATGTTTACAAGCCATTCGAGTTTTAGGACATACACACCCAACACAAAACACAGCGATGTACAAAGTGAGTAGGGGTTTCCTGTAGATTAAAATAAAAAAATTGATAACACAACATCAGTAAAGTAGAAGAAGAAAATTAAAAACAATAAAAGTAAATAAGAATAATAAAGGATAGAAAAGCATGGACATCCAACATCCCTCTAAATCATTAATCTTCAAAAGCAGTGTCTTGATCCTCCGTAGTCTCATCATGCACTATCAAAAGGGGTGGAATCCAAGGGTTCATCGAGTATCAAAGAAGGGCAGGAAGGCAGAGTATGGCTTCACAAAATTTGCATGTAAGGCTTTCTTAAAAGCATGATCATATCGACGAGCGTAGTTCCACAAAGTTTGGAGTTGTCACTTAAGGAATGAAGGAAATATGTCAAAATAAAAGTGCAGAATTTTCTAGGCAGGGTAGCTCAAGACGCTACAACATAGCATCTCAACGCTACACTATTTAGTTGAAGGCAAAAGCTGAAATTTGAAGTAGTGTCAAGATGCTATGCAAAAGTGTCGAGATGCTACGTCGAAAAAGTTTACCTTTTTTTTATTTTCAAAAATACGGTGGCAGTTTTGTAATATTAAAGCGCAACATCTTGATGCTACCGACAAATTCTATATAATGTTATTTTTCACCGCAAGGGTTTGAAGAGGCCGTTTTTGGTGTGATTTTTGATAGAATTACACAGAGATTGCCGAGGGTTACTGTTTTGGAGCGTTTGGGGATTTTTGGAGTGCTCGAAATTGAGTTTTTACACCTCTGGAAGCATGCGTATGGCCGAAACGACGTAGTTTCTTCCTGAAGTTCCCTCTTTTCTCTTAGAGTCTTTATGTACTCTATTTTTATTGATTTTTCTAGACTTTTCCTAATGGAAAGCAGTAGTAAATCCATTGATTTTAGGGTGTTGGTTGGAATAAAATCTTAAATTTATTAGTTTTTTTTGGTGGAATGCATTTTATTACTGTCTTCTTCTATTTTTCAGCACTTAAATCATGACATTTAACTGGCCATTGAATGTTGTTTATGTTATTTTTATTATCCTTCTCGAGAGAGAGGGTAGTAAATTTAGACCAAGGAATTTAGATGTTTATTTTTATATGCATGAAAGCGATAAGAGAATTTGTGAGGTCCGTGATAGGTTATTTTTATGTGACTTTTAAATTCTTATTGTGAAACATTGAATAAGGAGTTAATTGTGAGAGTTGGTGGACCTCGAGAGGGGAAAACCCAAATCGATCAACCATAGACTTAGAAATTGTGTAATTAATTGCATACCATAAGTTAATTAATTATTTAATTATTTTATTTGCCATACCAACACCCTAGAACCTCATTTCCATTGATCTTCTCACCGTAAGCGTGTCTTAATTTATTGTTCTTTTTATAGCTTAGACCCGTTGCATGATAATTGGTTCCCTAAATAAAATTGAAAGAATAAATTAATGACTAAGGAAATTAGAAATCTGATTCCTAGAGGACGATACTCGGTCTTAGGGCCATTTTATATTACAATTTGACTCGTACACTTGCGGTAACGCCATGGTGCGATCAAGTTTTTAGCACTGTTGCTGGAGAGTCGGTATATTCAATTTTCTTATTATTAAGAACTTTGAGTAAATCTTACTTTAAGGTGTATTTTTATTTTTTTTTCTCTTTTTGTATTATTTTTTGTATAAGCGACCTGCACAAGGCACTGACCTTGTTCCATTTGACCCAAAAATTTAATGTATTTATAGGAAAAACATTAGGGAACAGTTAGTAGCACCTGAACCGATGGCCGAACAAGAAGGTGAACCGAAAGCGATTCGGTATTATTTTCAGCATAAGGTTCATAATGCTCAGCCAGGAGTCCTTACTTGTTGAAAGTATCACGACTTGGGATGAGCTCGCCCAAGCTTTCGTCAACAAGTTATTTCCCCTTACTAAGACCTAGAAGTTCATAAATGAAATTAGTAATTTCAAACAAGCTGATGACGAGCAGCTCTATGAGGCGTGGGAACAATTTCAAGAACTGCTGCGAAAATGCCCTCAGCACGACTATCCAGATTGGCTTCAAGTACAATATTTCTACAATGGGTTAGCTAGTACTACTGAGACAATTGTGGATGAAGCTGCAGGAGGGTCCATCTTTTCGAATACACCTTTGGTGGCCCAGACTTTATTGAAGGATATGGTGACTACAAGTTACAATTGGCCATCAGAGAGGTCCAGTTGGAGAGCTGTAGGGATTTATGGATTAGACGAGGTGAGTTCTCTAAAAGCTCAAATGGCAACACTTACTAATGCTTTGAATGCCAGGTAAGAGCCAGTCAATTGTATCGATGATAGCATGCAACTCTTATCCATCATGGGAGAACCAACAATTGGAACAAACAAATTACATCAATTGGTCTTATGGGAACTAGTATGAAGGCCAGCAGAACCTACCGCTGAACCATTATCATCCAAGTTTGTTTAATCACGAGAATTTTTCTTATGCTAACACTAAAAATGTATGGCAGGCCCCTTTGAGTTTTACCTCCTCACCTCAGCAGCATGTTGAGAAATCTTTGTTGAAGGACTTGAAGAGGACCTTTATCACAGAATCGAAGAACAGAACAACGATCATGGAGAATTGAATGGATAGCCAGGAGAAGGCCATGAAAAATTTTGAGGTCCAAGTTGGACAAATTGCCAATACACTGAGTAGTTTGCAAAAAGGTAAGTTTCCAAGTACCACAGAAGTAAATCCTAAGGAGCATTGTAATGCTATTATGCTAAGAAGTGGCAGGACTTTAACTAAAAATGAAAAACATGAGCCTGAGAAAAGGAACCTGAGGAGAAAACTGAAGAAACGAATGATGAGAAGAAAGAGAAAGAGAAGAAGGATAATGAGAAAATGACTGAGGAAAAGAAGGAAAGAGTAAAGACATCAATTTTAGGGAAGTATTATGATTCTCTTCCTGTTGATTTGCATAAGCATCCTTATCCTCAGTGATGTATGAAAAAGGACAGAGATGCTCAATTTACCAAATTCTTAGACATTTTTAAACGATTACATATTAACATTCCTTTTGCAAATGCCCTAGAGTAAATGCTGAACTATGTAAGTTCATGAAGGAAGTGTTGTCTAAAAAAAAAATTTGGGCAGTATGAGAGGGTTGATTTGACAAAGCAATGCAGTGTCATAATGCAAAAGAAGTTACCTGAAAAATTGAAAGATCCAGGGAGTTTTACTATTCCCTGTAGTATTGGTAGTTAAGAGATTAATTGTGCTCTATGTGATTGAGGTGCATCTATTAATCTCATGCCTCTGTCTATTTTCAGGAAACTGAACTTGGGCACGTACAACCAACTACCATTTGACTTGAGCTAGCTGATCGATTGGTAACATTTTCGAAAGGTATAATAGAGGATGTGCTAGTCAAAGTTGACAAGTTCATTTTTCCTGCAGATTTCATAGTTTTAGACATGGAAGAGGACTCGAAGATGCCCATAATTTTGGGAAGACCATTCCTGACTACATGAAGGGGCTTAATAGACGTCCAATAAGGTAGCCTCACCTTAAGGGTGAATAACGAGGAGGTAAGCTTTGAAATCTATCGAGCTCCTAAGAGCCCTCCTGTTGTAAGTACATGCTGCAAATTGGATGTTTATAATAGTTATATTGTAAATGTGAACTCTGAGATCTCCGATATGTTTGATAAGGGGAAATGCATACTGAACCCTACTTGTGGTAGTCTAGTTGCTTTAAATGAAAACATGCATACATCCCCTGTTGAGAAATCTTTTCATGAGAATGTGCATTCTTCTTTTTCTACTGTTGATCATATTGTTTCTGAAAATTTCTCTTTGATTGTTGATAATATGAAAATCTGTTTGAATGCTAAGCCTCCTGACTCAAATTTGAAACCCCTACCCTCACATTTTAGATATGCTTTTCTTGATTCTTCTACTTATGTCATTATACCTACCACTTTGAGTAGAGTAGAAGAAAATATGTTCTTGAATGTGCTTCACAGGGTAAAGAATGAGTGTGGGAAGGAGGCAAAATGAATCCAGGACATGGTGATGAGTGAATGAGCGTTAAATGTCCATTCTAGCTAGAGAGTTTAAACCAAGCGCTTCTTGGGAGGCAACCTAAGCATCTTTCCTTTTTTGTTTGTCGAGTTTGTTATGTTTGTTGACTTAGTAGCTTGCTTCATTCTAATAGATTTCACACACACCTCTCTCTTTTTCAGGAGCCATAGTACAGTCGTACTCAGTCCACATGCCTATCGTATAGTGGATCGTCTCATACTCCATGCCAGTATTGAATACTTTCCTTGCTTTGTTTTCTTTTTCATACATTGAGGGCAATGCATAGTTTTAAGTTTGGGGTGGGGGTGTCTTCAGTCCTGTGTGCTGACAGATTAGACATATATATTGTGTGCTGACCTCTTGAGATTTGTGGCTGTTGGATGAGTTCAATGATATTTAGAATTATGGATAATTATTTTCGATTTAATGGCATGATACGATTGATTATTCACCTCATTGTGTGCTCAAAAGTAGAACTACAGATGCTTGAATTTTGAGGACTATGACTTTCCATGATTTTTTGGGATATGTATGTGGGTTGAAATAGGGAAACTAGTACGCATACTTCTGAAGTAAACTATGTTTGAAATCCCTCTTTGAATTCCTTGTATTTTCAGCACGTAGTCCACCAGTTTAGAGGCTTGAAGGTTTAGAGTGTCATTAACGAGATTAGACTTAAGATATTTCAAAATGGACTAATTATCGAATAGTGAACTTCTAACTTAAAGTAGCCTAAGTTGAAAATGAATTATGCTCAATAAAGTATGTCTAAAGAGGTTACTCTTCCTTTCTTTGGGCCTTAGTCGACGAAGAATGCTGAAAAAAGAGTAGAAAAGAACGGGAGTACCATCCTAGAATAGAGGTGCTACTCGTAGTTGAGACAATATGTCTTGACTAGGCTCCTCTTTTAGAACACTTGAAAAAAAAAAAGAAAAAAGAGAAAGAAAGAAAAAGAAAGAAAAAAGAAAGAAACATTTTCCTTAAGTTACCTTAAATTAGAAACACTCGCTGGAAAATGATTTAGTGCCAGAGTAGGGAAAACTTAGGAAAGACTTCATTAAATGCGTTCTAGGCTTGTAAGGACAAGAATAAGTTGGGCTTGCACACACACACCCAAGGAAGGATGAGATTTGGCTTTTGACTTTCCTACCGATAGAATGTGCATGAATGTTTCTTTTATTGTGCTCATTACATGTCATTGTGCATTGAGATAAGAGTTTGAAGGATGCTAGTATGGACGTTCTATTATATGTTTGTGTTTTAATTTTGCTCAGGACTAGCAAAACTCTAAGTTTGGGGTAGTTGATTGCACTCCAAAAAGTGCTATTTTAAAGCCTAAATTCTAGTAGTTTTGTAGGTTTTCAAGTGTACTTTGATGCTTTCGTTTCATGTATTTTGTAGGAATCAAGCATTGGGAGGTGAGAATACGGATTTTGTGTTGTTCGAGCTGAAAAACGAGCCTAAGAAGAGCAAATTTGGCTAAGGAACGAAGAAAATATGTCAAAGTAAAAGTGCAGAATTTTCTGGGGCGCAGTAGTGTCGAGACACTACAACATAGCATCTCAATGCTACATAATTTTGGAGAAGGCAAAAGCTAAAATTTGAAGTAACGTCGAGACAATATTCAACAAGGTCGAGATGCTACGTCAAAAAAGTTTCCCTTTTTTTTTTCAAAAAGTGCGGTGGCAGTTTTGTAATATTAAAGCACAACATCTCGACGCTACCAACAGATTCTATATACTCTTTTTTTTTTTCGCTACAAGGGTTTGGGATGCTGTTTTTGTTGTGATTTTTGATAGAATTATATAGAGAACACTGGAAGTTACTGTTCTAGAGCATTTGAGGATTTTCGAAATGCTTGAAATCGAGTTTTCACACCTCGAAAAGAGTGCCTACTGTAGAAATGGCGTAGTTTCTCCCAGGAGTTCCCTCTTTTCTCTTAGACTCTTTATGTATTCTATTTTTATTGATTTTTCTAGACTTTTTCTGATGGAAAACAGTAGGTAAATCCATTGGTTTTAGGGTGTTGGTTGCAATGAACTCTTAAATTTATTGGTTTTTCTTGTGGAATGCATTTTAGTGTCGTTTTCTTCTATTTTCCAGCACTTAAATCATTGCATTTAACTGGCCATTGAATGTTGTGCATATTATTTTTATTATCTTGCTCGAGAAAGAGGGTAGTAAATTTAGACTAAGGAATTTGATGTTTATTCTTCTATGCATGAAAGTGATAGGAGAATTTGTGAGGTCCGTGATTATTTTTATGCCACTTTTAAATTCTTATTGTGAGAGATCAAATAGGGAGTTAATTGTGAGAGTTGGTGGACCTCGAGAGGGGAAAGCCGAAATCAATCAACCATAGACTTATAAATTGTGTAATTAATTGCATCCTATAAGTCAATTAATTATTTTATTCGCCATACCAACACCCTAGAACCTCATTTCAATTGATTTTCTCAGCGTTAGCGTGTCTCAATTTATTGTTTATTTATTTTTATAGCTTAGACTCATTGCATGATAATCGGTTCCTTAAATAAAATTGAAAGAATAAATTAATAACTAATGAAATTAGAATCCGATTCCTAGAGGATGATACTCGGTCTTAGGGCCATTTTCTATTACAATTTGACCCATACACTTGCGATAATGTCGTGCTGCAATCAACTCACCATTGAGCTCCATCAAAACTGACCACCCTGATGGCTGCATTTAGTTGTTCTTGAGAGGGCACGATGATCATTTAACTATACACTTCATGTGAAAAGTCCTGTAGATGATATATACTATTTATAGCACCTGGAGAGAAATCCATAGGAACTCCTCACACAATGGTCTCAAATACATTGTTTTCATCCAGATTTGCATAAAATTCGCGAACAATCCCTAGAATCACAACTTGAGATTTCCTACAGAAGTTTTCCCATGAGTGGTTAATGATACTTATAAAGATGTATCTTGGAAGATCTTAAAAGGGCTCAAGAAATTTGCGTTTAAGTAAAAAGTCTCTTTTCTTGTTATTCTGATATCTTCTGTGTGCGCCATTGTTGATCAAGTGCTTTAGAACTGTCTCATGCATAGGCTCCTTCCGCAACTATTTAGCTATTTTGACAGTGGGGGTTTCAGCTTCCCATATTTCTGATAGTGTCAGCTTCTTCTTTTTCTTGGACTTATTCTTCTTTTTTGGCATACTAGGAGATGGTTCAGTGGGCATCTCTTCGATGGGGTCTTCTGTCGCCACTTCTTCGATTGTTGGTTCCTCTTGTCGCTTTTCCTCTACAATGGGTGGCACAACATCTTGCTCCTCTTCATGCTGAGCCTTTGGTTCTATTTTTGAGTGGGCATCCAGTTCAACGATTGGTGTAGAAGGTTCGCCTCCTTGAGCAGTAGCTTGGACCACATCCAAGACTTCTTCGATAATGGATTGGACTTTGACCGGAGAGGGAGGTGCTGCATAAGGGTTTATGCTCCTCTTCGATAATAGGTATTGGGAGGCATTATTTTTGCTCGCTTAAGGATTTTTGTTGCAGAAGAAAGAAAGAAGGTAATTTTGGGTAAAAGATGAAGAGAAGAGGATGAAGTTAACAAATATAAATAGGTACAATGCACCAAGGTAAATTAGTAATTTATGTGAGATTATTTTAAAAATTTCTTAATTAATTCTCATGAAAAATCATATTTCTTGGAAGAGAAATAACTCAACGAATATTTTCTAATTTTTTTACTGCCTTGTCAAAATTTCTAATCCCTGAAAAAGATATGTTAGGGCATTAATTATGACAGGTAAAAATAATATATTTGTTTTTCAATAAAAATATGTGCTCTCTCTCCTCAATATCAATGCTACTGCTACCTCAAGTCCTGCGAATCTCCTTTTTTCTTTGACATAATTATCTGCAAAATATAAGTTAAAATTTTAATTAGAGATAATTATGAAAAATTAAAATTGAAGTTGGATTTTATTTTATTATTTTTGAATTTGAATATTGCACTACTAAAATCCTTAATTCAAATTTAATTTTTAAATTCAAAAGGAAATTTCTTTTCAATTTCAAAAAGAAACAGAATAAAATAAATTCAAATCTTATAGAATCAAATCAAACCTAACAAAAATAAATCAACTTCAAATTCAAAATATTCTAATGAAAACTATTCCCAAAATAAAACAAACAAAAAAACAACCGAAAATAGAAAAGAGAGTGAAAATAATTTATCGTTATGCTCAGAGATTGCTCCTACAATCTTTCTGCTTGGTCAATTTGGTAGGAACTGGAGAGAAGCATTTTTCTGAAGAAAGTTATCTCCCTAATAATGTTTGATTCTTTGTCCATTCACCTTGAAGTTTCTTCCATCTGTTTTTATCTCTCAACATGACATCTCCATGCTAGAATACTTCCAAGATAGTACGAGACTTCAATTTTCTAGGAAAAAGTTTAAGTCTTGAGTGGTACAACAACACTTGTTGACCTTTCTCAAAATGCTTTGGAATCAATTTCCTATCATGCCACACTTTAGTTTTCTCCTTGTAGATTTTAGCATTCTCACAGGAAAAATGATGATGTTATTCTAATTCATTTAACTGTAGAAATCTCAATGCTCTAGTCGTTGTGGTATCAAAATTCAGATTCTTTAGAGCCTTGAAAACCTTGTGCTCAAACTCCAGAGGCAAATGACATGCCTTGCCATAGACTAACCTGTAAGAAGACATTCCTAAAGGTGTCTTAAATGCAGTTCTATAAGCCCAAAGAGCGAATGATATTCTAAAAGACCAATCTTTCCTAGTTGGGTTACAACCTTCTCTAAAATTCCCTTAATCTCCCTATTGGAAACCTCAGCTTGACCATTGGCTTGTGGGTGAAAAGGTGTAGACCATACTTTGCTAATAAGTTACTTAGGATCCTATTAATAAAATGAGATCCCTCGTCCCTTAGTAGACCGCGTGGGGTTCCAAAACGAGTAAAGATATTCTTTTAGAAGAATTTTGAAACTGTTTTAGCATCATTTTAAGCACAAGCTATTGCTTCTACCCATTTTGACACATAGTCAATAGCTAGCAAAATGTAAGAGTTATCGTTTGATGGGGGAAAAGGTCCCATAAAATCAATCTTCCAAACGTCAAATAGCTTTATTTCCAAAATAAACGTTAGTGGCATCTCATCCTTGACTCTTAAATTTCCTTTTCTTTGGCACTTATCACATGTTTTGCTGAATAGATAGGCATCCTTGAACATTGATGGCCAAAAGTAACCTGATTACAATGGTTTAGCTCTTGTTCGTTGCCCTCCAAAATGTCTTCTGTAGAGTGCTATATGATAATGCTCTAGTATAGTTGGAACTTCTGACTGAGAAACACACCTTTGTACTATCCCATCAGCACACTGTTTGTAGACAAACGGATCATTGTAGAAGTAGAAGCGCACATCATTAAGAAATTTCTTTAGTTGTTGCTTCGTCAATTTTGGAGGTAATAAACCTGCGGCTAAATAGTTAGAAATATCTGCAAACTCTGGTAATTCAACATCTGTAATTTGAGCTATTGTAAACAACTGCTCATCTTGAAAAAACAGTCTCGGATCTCTGGTTGTTACAACATTTCTTTTTTTTTTTTGCTCAACTCTTGACAGATGATCTGCAACATAGTTTTCCAAACCTTTGTCTTTAATCTTCAGGTCAAATTCTTGCAGTAGAAGGACCCATTTGATAAGTCTTGGCTTTGCATCCTTCTTCACCAATAGGTAACGAACTGCTGCATGATCTGTAAAAACAGTAACTTTAGAACTTACCAGATATGTTCTAAACTTTTCCAAAGCAAGAACTACTGCTAAAAGCTCCTTCTTTGTAGTTGTGTAATTCAATTGTGCTTCATTTAAAGTTTTGCTGGTGTAATAAATCGGATAATCATTTTGTCATGCTTCTATCTTAACATTGCTCCAACAGCATAATCGCTTGCATCACACATCAACTCAAAGGGTAAACTCCAATTGGGTGATGAAATGATTAGTGTAGTGATCAATGCCTTCTTCAACACGTGAAAAGCTTTTAAACAATCTGCATCAAACTCAGAAGATCTGTTAGCTTCTAATATCATGCAAAGAGGTTTAGAGATTTAGAGAAATCTTTGATGAACCTTCGGTAAAAACCAACATGACCAAGGAAACTCCCAATTCCCTTAGCAGAATTTGGTGGTTCCATCTTCTTAGTGATTTCAATCTTGGCTTTATCCACTTCTATTTATTTTTCAAAAATCTTATGGCCTAGAACAATGCCCTCTTTCACCATGAAGTGGCATTTTTTCCAATTTAAAACCAAATTTGTCTCTTCACATTTTTTTCAAAACATTACGCAAATTTTCTAAACAGGTGATGAATGAATTCCTAAAGATTGAGAAATTATCCATAAACACTTCCATAAGCGATTCAACCATATAAGAGAATATCACAATCATACACCCTTGGAAAGTTGCTACGACATTGCAGAGACCAAAGAGCATCCTTTTAAAAGCAAATGTACCATAGGGACACGTAAATGTGGTTTTTTCTTGATCACCAGGGGTTATAATAATCTGGTTATACCCAGAATAACTATCTAGAAAAGAATAGTAAGCTTGACCTACGAGTCAATCCAACATCTGATCAATAAAATATAAAGGAAAGTGAACCTTACGCGTAGCTTTGTTAAGCTTCTTGTAATCCATACACACCCTCCAACCGTCACTGTCCTAGTAGAAATAAGTTCGTTGGCTTCATTCGTGATTATCGTCATTCTTCCTTTCTTGGGCACACACTAAACAAGAGTTACCCAATTACTGTTTGCCATAGAATAAATGATTCCAACATCTAACCATTTGATGACTTCCTTTCTCACAACTTCCTTCATGGCTGGATTTAGCCTTCTTTGCTTCTCTATAAATTTAAAATTTCCATCTTTGAAATTAATCTTATGCATACAAAAAGATGGGTTGATACCTCGAATGTCTGATAGTGTCCAAAAAATTGCCTTATTGTATTGCTTCAGCAATTGAATTAATCGATCTTCATCGTCTGTCAATACATATGCTGCAATAATGATTAGTAATGTTTCCTTCACACCAAGATAAACATACTGTAAATGCGATGGCAATGGTTTCAACTCTAGCTGTGGTGGTTCTTAAACAAATGGCTTCATGGGTGGAGATTTTCTATATCAAATAAAGAGTTCCAAATGTTTTCTTATAGTAAGAAATCTCACATACCTCTGTATTTGCTGTCTCAAAAGCATTGCCCTCACAAATTTCATATAAGAACACAACATCCCCAAGCTACTAAATGTGTTGTTCTTGCAATTCTATTTTGAGTACATTTTATACACATTCTTCCAGCAAATGAATTACTTAACATTCCTCAACTTTTGCTGGATATATCATGGCATCAAACACACTAAACTTCACCTCATTGTCATGAACTCTCATGGTCAACTCTCCTTTTTGAACATCGATTAGTGTCCTTCCTGTGGCTAGGAAATGTCTTCCCAAGATTATAGGTACGTTGATATGCTCAACCCTACCACAAGTGGCTTAGGCAACCCTTGTATAAACAATCATCTCTTAAACACACATGGTAACACCTAGCATACATACCAAGAATCACCCAAGGGATAGAAGAATGGACTTACCGTGATGGTCAACGCTTTGGATTGAGAGTTGTTCTTAATCCAAAGTGAAACACTCCACAAGTTTGGTGACCAACCTAAACTTGAATGTTTCACAGGGGTTTGTGCAACAAGATCAAGTGCACCAAGCTCTCATGGTTTTGGGAGCAAAGAAAAAGCAAAAGGGTTAATTTTTATTTCATTCATCAAAAGTCTTTCTCAAATGTACAAGGAGAAGCCTATTTATAGGCATCTTTACCTCCAACTAAAAATAAAAGGGAAAAAGGCTTAAACTAAACCTAAACTAAAATAATTACAATATTTATGGGGGTTCCTTTCCCAAAAGGGCAAAATAAAGTTACATAACCTGAAACTTGGGTGTAAGAGCTATTAAATAAATTAGACATCAAGCCCAAAAGAAGGTTACAACAATAAAAACAAGGAAACACTAATTTAGGCTTAAGACCCTAAAGAACCCTTAAATTAACCTATATATAAAAAAAGGAGTCTTCATCTTTGGATCTTTCAATTTGTTTTGAAGCTTCTTTCTCCCCTTGTCCTCTTTCCTCTTTGTTGAACTCTCGTGGCTAGATGTGTCCTTACGTGAAGCATATCATCCTCTCACTCTTGAAACAAATTTGATCTTGAATCCAAGCCTATATTATAAAGAAAAGTATTTACATTCGTAATGTCTAGGATGAGTTAACTTTAACGTACCTTATACTCTTGTAGTCATGAGAGATCAAAGTTTGTGCTTTTCTAAGTTTAATCCTCGCAACTATTGGACAAGTGCTTGGCTCCACCCAATGACATCTCCAATTCCTTGCATCTTCCTCGAGAAGAAAAGCTTTTCTAAGTTCTTGAGTAAGACTAGACTTACATGGCTTAAGTTCTCTCGTTAGATAACACTCTTTATGTTTCAAAATCTCAAGAAGGTGGTGTTTTGTGAGTGTGTTACATGGACCTTAAAACACCTAACATTAAGCTCTTCCTTCTTTATCACTATGTTGATTATCATGCAAGTTATAGTCAAACAATTCAATCTCTAAGTGCTTGGAACTAGATTCATTTGATGCAATACATGGATTAACACTTAATTCATCATGATATAGAAGCACAACAAAAGGAATAGTATTAGGGCCATGCACTTCTATGATCTCTATAGTGGAAACATGTAAGTATTCTTCACATGAAAATACATGATTAGATGGTAAGGTATGATGCAATGATTCATCAATAGGTAGCAACACATCATTATCTTCACCCTTGTTGATTCTTTCTTGAATATGAACATGATTGATTGGTTCAATTTTCAAGTTCTCAATTTTATTCCTATCTTTTTCTATCATTGTTAATTCTACACGTGCTTCTTTATGAATGTTATACACAAAAGAAGTAGTAGTCATGACATCATGGCATGTAAAGGTGGAACTAGCAAGCAATGTTTTTCTCTGTCCCTTATTTCCTAACCCAACAATATGATCATTAATTTTAGGGTTAAGAAGCCAAACCGATCATAGCTTAACTGGTTAAAAGCATATCTCCCTAACCAAGAGGTCATAGGTTTGAATCCCCGCACCCCACATGTTATTGAAGTAAAAAAAAAAAAGGGTTAAGAATATCATACCTCAAACTCTTCCTAACTAGTCTCCCTTCAACCTTGAGAGTTAAGTGCAACTTTTTTGGCAATGTCTTTTCTAAGCCCATTAAAGAACCGGTTCCTGAGTACTTCATCCTCTTCATAAGGACCAAGTTCTTACATTAGGGTTCAGAATTTGAGGTGGTAGGATTTCACATATTGGTCTCCTTGCTTCAACCTTTTTAATTTGGCGTACTCCTTGGGGACAATGTGTGGATCCATGATCTTCTTGAGTTCACACCATGTCTTAGCGTGTGTTTGAGATAACTATGGAAAAAAGTGCTTTTGAAATAAAATTATTTTTTCTATGAGCACTTTTGAAAAAACTAACAATTTAAAGTGTGTTTAATACAGTTTCTTGAGTAATTTTAGAAAATCAAAAGTGCTTTATGAAAAATTCTTCAGAAATAAAATAGACTATAAAAAAATTGGATTAATTTAAAAGTTATATTTGAAGAAACACAAAG
The DNA here is from genome assembly GCA_026257165.2 of Telfairia occidentalis. Lineage (NCBI taxonomy): Eukaryota > Viridiplantae > Streptophyta > Magnoliopsida > Cucurbitales > Cucurbitaceae > Telfairia > Telfairia occidentalis. The sequence continues at coordinate 13,865 of JAOANK020125752.1, forward strand.
GAAATGGATTATCCAAAAATGACTTAAAAGTGATTAATCGAAATTCTTCAAAATATGTAATAAGAAAAAATATATATATTTGCAATTAATAATATTGCTTTTCAATATAGTGTAATTAAATAAATTTATTATAAAACTATTTAAAAAATATAAAATATAAATACTATATTTATCGATATTTCTTTATGAAAAAATGATTAAATTAAAAATAATGCCAAACAAACCCTTAATCTTTGGCAATTGGTTCCTATGCTTATAAGACAACAATTTGTCCAACCAAGTGAGAGCATAGTCTTTAAAGCGAGCCACAATAATATGTACCTTTCTTTCCTCACTCAAGTAGTGGCTTTCAAAGTATGCTTGGGCTTGAACCTTCCATTGAAGGTACTCCTTGGGGTGAGTAGTGCCATGGAATGTAGGGAATTGAAGGCTTTCCCTCGTCTCTTGGCACTTCTCCCTTTTTTGTAGAGGAGTTTGTGAAATTCCTCTTTGTTCCATCCTTTGTGGTCTCAAGGGAACTTTGGATTTTGTTTGCTCAATGGTATGGATCCTTGCATCCATCCTTTGCAGCATCAGTGAGGTGATCCAAGTTTCGGTTGAGTCTAGCCACTTCCTCATGTTTAATTCTTTTTGTTTGAACTCCTTTGCTTCCTTGAGTAGTCAGGTTGCAAAAGAATGTTGGAAAAAACAAATATGAACCTTACAATATTCTCTCCCTCACTAGTTCACTCATTCACTCATGTTTGGCAATCAAAATGTTGGAGGTTTCTCACTCTGACAAACACTAAAAAATATGCAAGGGAAAGTATAACTGTGGGTGTGCAAACTTTTCTAAAGCAAGCAATTTCCTTAAAACACCAAGTTAGATTACTTGTGAAGAATCACAATTGAACCAAGAGCAAGTTAGAGTGATAAAAAGGTAGGAACAACAATAGAATAACACAAGGTACCAATAAGATTGGACAAAGACAACATAATACAAGACACAACCAAGACAACTTTTCTTAAAATTTTGGCTGATTTTGATGCATCAGTGCAAAGAATACATTTTTGTAAATTTAAATTTAAAAGAAGATTTGGAAAGTTTAGGGTGTCTAGTTTAAGCATGAAAAATATCAGAAAGACATCAGTTCTAATTTTGAACGAATCAAAGAAACAAAACAGACTACTCAGCAACATAATGTAAAAGGGAAATTAAGCAAAAGACTCAAATTCAAGCTATTGGCGTGAGCAAATGGCTCGTACCAATTCTAAAATAAAAGCTTATTCACACAAGGAACTGACCTAAGAACACTTACCAGGGCTGTAATTCAATTTGGATCAATAGATTTGGACGAATATCCCTTAGAATGAAGATTGGCCAAAATGGAAGAAACACTGTTTTGGAAAACAGTGAATGAACAGTGTCTACGTTTGCTAATGACGTGAACTGGTCTTAAATGAAATTAGTTTGAAATTAATTTTCCACGAAACTAGACCAAAAATGAAAGGTAACCATGGGCTGCAATCATATTTAGATAAGTATGAAAGGCTATGGATGTTTTCAAAGTCAGACAACAGTGTTTTTGGTTGGTAGCAGTACATTGTTTTGGGTCAACTATCGTATTCCATCTTTTAAGGGGGTATGCACTTGGGGTTGTAACTCAAAATTAATTTGGAAGGTGTTATAGATATTATAAAAGAAAGGAAAGAGATTTTCATGAAAAGAAAATAAGGAAAAGGGCTTGGTTTAGAGGCTGAAACTCAATGTAGACATTGTGTAGTGCTGTTTCGTCTCCTCCCCAGACAACTTTTGTTTCTCCTTCGTTTTGTTCCACCAAATGAAATCCAAATGAGCTAAAACTTTCCAGTCCAAAATTAGGCTCAAGAAGCTTTAAACCAATACTAATTCAGCACGAGATCATTCCAATAAGGCATAGAACAAAAACATTTAGTCAGATGCAGCAATAGATTTTTTCCACAACATATTTTATCTTTTGTTTTTCTTTCATCTCTTTTCTCTTCTTTTTTCTTTGTTTTTTTTTTGGTTTTTCTTCTTCTTCTTCTTCTTCTTTTTATATATAAAAAAAATAATAGCAAGCTTTGAGCCAAAAAATAGAAAACGCAAGACAACAACTACATAAAAGCTTCAAACACATCTTGGTTAACCAGCAATGGTTGGGGCTTGAAAGAAAACGTGGGGAAAAAAAGTAAGATAGATGCGGGATATGTCCGATCTTAAGCCTATGCTTTGATACTGAATGATATGCTAAACCCTACTACAAGTGGCTTAGGCAACCCTTGTATAAACAAGCACCTCTGGTTACACTTAGCATACACACCAAGAATCACCCAAGGGAAAGAAGAATGGACTTACCTTGAAGGTCAAGGCTTTTGATTGAGATTTTTTCTTAATCCAAAGTGAAACACTCCATAAGTTTGGGTGACCAACCTAAACTTGAATGTTTCAAAGGGGTTTGTGCAACAAGATCAAGTTCACTAAACTCTCATGGTTTTGAGAGAAAAGAAAAAGAAAAAGTGCTAATTTTTATTTCATTCATCAAAAGTCTTTCTCAAATGTACAAGGAGAAGCTTATTTATAGGCATCTTTACCTCCAACTAAAAATAAAAGGGAAAAATGCTTAAACTAAGTCTAAACTAAAATAATTACAATATTTATGGGGTTTCCTTTCCCAAAAGCGCAAAATAAAGTTACATAACTTGAAACTTGGGCCTAACAGTTATTAAATAAATTATACATCAAGCCCAAAAGAAGGTTACAACTATAAAAACAAGGAAACACTAATTTAGGCTTAAGACCCTAAAGAGCCCCTAAATTAACCTATATAAGAAAAGGATTCTTCATCTTTGAATCTTTCAAGTTGTTATGAAGCTTCATCCTCCCCTTGTCCTCCTTCCTCTTTGTTGAACTCTCGTGGATAGATGCGTCTTTACTTGAAGCATATCATACGTACGTATCAACTTCGTAGTCCAAAATGATGAAATCAGCTGGGAATATGAACTTGTCAACTTGCACTAGAATATCTTCAATCTTACCTTCAGGATATGTAATTGACCTGTCAGCCAATTGAAGTGTAATAGTGATAGGTCTTTCTTCTCCCACTCCTAATTTTTTGTAGATGGAAAATGACATGAGATTGATACTAGCTCCAAGATCACATAATGCTCTTCCCAATTCTTTTCCTCCAATCGGGACAGAAATGGTGAATGATTTGGGATCCTTAACCTTTAGAGGTAGCCTATTTTTCAGGATTGCTCTACACTCTTCAGTCAAAGAAAATGTTTCATATTCTTCTAACCTCTTCTTCTTAGTTAGAATATCTTTGAAAAATTTCACATAATTTGGCACTTGCTCGAGAGCTTCTACCAGTGGTATGTTTATGTGAAGTTGCTTAATTACTTCTAAGAATTTCTTAAGCTGGACTTCTTGAGTTTTTTACTTGGATCTTTATGGATATGGAGGTGCCTATTTTTCTGTAGGTTTTGCTCTAGAAAACTTCCTCTACTTCATCTCTGTCTCTAGCTGTTTCTTCAATCCTCACCTCGCTGCTCATGCTCTCTTGATGATCAGCAGAATTCTGAGTCACACTCTTTTGTTGCGGCAAAGAACTTGCTCCAGCAAAGGGCTTTCCACTTCTAAGTTCTACTGCCTACACTTGCTCTTTACCTTTCCTCCAAGGATTTTCAATATCTATACGAAGTTGTCCTTGAAGTCGAGTCTTTAACTCACTTGCCAATTATCGCATTTGGATCTCTAAGTTTCTCAATGAAGCTTGCTGGCCCTTGTTGGTTGTAAATTCCTTTAAGGAGGTGCAAGTGTACACCCTGAAGTGTAGCAACAAGGTCGATCCACATAAATAATTTAACAAAAGCTCCTAGTAAAAGTTATCAATTAGGAGAATTAAGGTCACCAAAAATTGTACTTGTGAAAGACTAAAAATGAACTTATAAACTTAAGAGATGCAGTTTAACAAGAATTATGACAATACTTTTAGAAA
>JAOANK020126143.1:0-17850 GCA_026257165.2 Telfairia occidentalis
AGTCGAACCCATGACCTCTTGGTCAATGAGATATGCTTTTAACTAGTTGAACTATGCTTTTGACAGTTTTGACAAAATTATTTAATGGTTAATTTGTACATTAATGAAATTTAATTTTGTGCAATGCTTTACTTTATTGAAATTAGTAAGTTTACAAAATTTTTCATATTACTTTATGTTAAAATTGATGAGTGAATTAGCGAAATTGAATAAAGTGTTAAAATTAACACTTATTTAAGTCTAAGTCTAATTTGATGAAATTAAAAGTTTATGGTGAAAATTGATACAACTTGACAAGTTTAAGTTTTTAGGTTTTTTACTCTTAATAAAATATAGTTTTCCAAAGAAGAAAAACCAAACTCTTAATAATATATATATACAATCTTCATAATTTTATCGAATGCCTCATAATTTTCAACTAGCTAGATATTTCGCCTTCTAGAATCTGTAGTTTAGTACTAGTATTTATGGAGCTTTAGTCAGGAAATAAAATATGTAATGAAATATTTTTAATTAATTTAATGGTTTGATATTGATATTAGAGTTTTATACTAAAAAATGCCCATAAAACATAAACGACCACCAACAAAAATGTCATCAATATGAAAATGAACACCACTAATAAAATTTATAATTATTTAAGAATGATAAAATACTCATTAATTGAAACCATTTTATAATTTTTTTTTGTGATGACTTTTCTTTTTTCTTTCATTATCAATTGATATTAATGATTATATTTAAATCTTAATGAAACTAAAGCATCACATTTTTTCAATTTGTCAAGTCAACTGAATAATTTATAAGAACATATTTGGATGGTTTTGTTGATTTAGGGAAAAAAAAATTTAACCCTGATCACGTTACCAACTTAACGTGCCAAGTCCGTATGCTTTGTCCCCACTCACATATTTCTAAGAAAACTCCTTGGGAAGTCACCTAACATAGAACTGTGGAGGTCTTATGATTGGGCTACCGAAAAGAAATGTGTACTTTTGTTGGTATATATGTAGTAACTTTAAGTCTTTCTTAACCATACTTGCATAATCTCAAGATCTTTCTCATTCCAATGCTATGTCGGTTTATTCAAATGTACCCCTCATCTACTCGGGTGTTACAAGTAGAAATTATTTTGTATTTCCAAACTACAACGAACCATTTTATGATTATAGTTTTAGTTTTATATTTTTTGAAATGTTTTATTGAAAAGTTGTGATATCCAAAAAATATTAAAAAAAGAGAAATGTGTAGATGTACGAAAATACAAGTTTAGAGAAATAGAGAAGTTCGTGAGAGAAAGATTTAAACAAATAAATGGTAAGAAGTGAAAGATATATTAGATACAATAAGATAAGTTTTAGAGAAAAAGAAGTTGAGACCAAAAAAATTGTTAAAAAAAGAAGAATATAAATTAGAAAGAGAAAGAAAGTTATAGAGATCACTAATAGAAGATTGAGAGAGAGAAATTTAGGCAAAGAAAAATTAGAAATATATTTGTTAGTTAGAGTCCTAATAAATTAGAGAGAAATTAGTATATAAAGTAAGAAATTTTAGAGAGAAATAAGTTTGAAGAAAACAATTATAAAGAGAGAAAAATGAAAGATGGGTTAAAAAATAAATAAAAATTAGAATTAAAAGAGAGATGAAAATTAGAAAATATTTTTAAAATAGAAAAAAAAAAGATTTTGAGAGAAATTTGTGTACGAGAAACTTGAACATAAGCTCATACACAATAAAGGAGAGCACATGAAATTAGAAGACAAAAAATATATAAAACTATATTTCGTACTCCATAATTATAAATTTAGACAATAAAAAAAAATGGAGAGATCGGGTATTGACTCCTACATGCATATCTGGCCTTGAGAACTTAAACTTATAATTTGAGGAACAAATTAATAGCTAAAATTAATTTCACACTTAATTAGAGTTGCTTTACTGGTCACGTTGATACTCGAAATGTAAACCAACCAAACTTTGACCTACTTTTTGGGTAATAAAAAGGAAAAAAGAAAAAAGAAAAAGGGAAAGGAAAAGAAAAGCTTGTTCGAAGAACCAACAAGATTCTTAAAAAGGCACAAATTCCCCTATTAGAACCCACAAGAATATTCACCCTCATCCTTGAACCACATGCACCACTACAATACAAATTAAATCCGACAAAATCCCCCTGTGAACCCCAAATTACCCCTATTAAATATGATTATTACAATTATGTCCCTACACTACACCCTGGCCATGCCCATTGCGCTTCCTTTTTCTGTTGAATTGAAACCACCGCGGTAAGAAAAATCCACTCTCATCTTCACATACAATGATCAATTTTTGTGGTTCCATTTTTAGTTTCAAACAAATTTCAAAAAATTCACAAGAAAAATGCTATAAAATCCCAAAATTATTTCATTTCGTTTTGAAAAACGAATTGATTTTACGAGAATTTTCATGGTACAAGAAAACACATACTATTAATTTTTCGAAATTCATTTTAAGAACAAACTAATTATTTTATTTACCAATTCATTTTAAAAAATACAAAGAGTTGAAGACCTTCAATGCCTTTTCTAAAACAAAAATAAATAAATATGAGGTAAAAGCATTTAAATAAAATGCAAAAACTAAGTATATTTAAAAAATAACTTTCCAAATTAGCTTTTGTTTTTTTTTTTTTTGGAAAAAAAAGTCTCGAACTTGGTGTAACAATATGAACACCTTTATTTTTTTTTCCACGACGCCACCCGTAATGAAAGTTAAAAATCAATGGGATTTTTTCGAAAATAAAATTGGCACCTCATTAGCTGTATTTATTTTGTTGGGGATGTGGGGTAAACTGTAAAGTGGGCGTTTCTCGGATTTCAAGAATTCACTGTTCCATCACAACGGTTGATCTTTTGAAGTTTAAGCAAGTGGACTCCACGTGGCTCCCCATAAACAATATTCCAATCCAACTACTCCTTTCTCCATTATCCTCTTCTTGTAAATTTTAAATCACCATCATTATTAATAACAAATAAGATTATTCAAAAATTTCAATTAAAAAGTTAGTCAAATGGTGTAAACGTTTTTTTTTAGAGAGCTTAAATTAGAATGAAATATTCAAATCTAAATTGCTACCATACCAATATCCAAATAAGAATAAATTAAATACTGTTGTTTTACAAAACAAGAAAAGATAGGATTTAGGAATAAATACTTCAATATAAATATAATGAAAAAGAACAATAAATCATTGTGACAAAATGAATTTGACGAAGGCAAGTCATACAAAATTTTCATGTCGACTAGGTAACGAGAAAAGATCATAATATATGAATATAAATACGAGGATTGATGTTGAGAATTAAAGTTTTTACTTAGAGAAAGAGATGGATAAAGAGAGACCTGCCATAAAGAATATAATATGATGATGAATAGATCTATTTCGAAACCAATAACTTTTCAACTCTATACTTTTTCTAAGGTTTTTTAATCAGCTGGCTTTTGTTGATGTTAAAACAGTGAACGTGTGCAATATAGAATAATAATACAAATCCACTGTATACGAGCCTAACTAATTAACTAACATCTCCTTAACTTATTGATGGACAACAAAATCTTTGAATCTAAAACAAGGTCGTATGGGATGGACCATTCCAAGTGCAAGCAAAAAAAAAAAAAAAAAATTGCGTTTAGAGACGTCTTTTATGATATAGAACTGAACTGATAGAGCAGAATCAACAGCAACAGCAACAGCAAACAATGTCGTTAAGATGGGTAAAAATTGAGAGATGGGAAGGTAAGGAGAACACGTGGCAGGTGAGGAAGATCGGACGGCTGAGATCTAGGGGGGCCACGGCGCGGCGGTGCGGGCGTCCGAAGAACGCCGGAGAAACGACGGTCAGAAAGTTGGGAGAGACGGCAGTGGAGCCAAGGGTAAAGATTGTGAACATAGCTTTTTATACAGGAGTAGGTTTACAAGCTATGGTAGTTACTGTTTTCTTTTCTCTCTCTCTCTCTCTCTTTCTCTCTCTTTCCATCTCTTTCTTTCCCTCTCTTTCTCTCTCAAGAAACAAGAAATTCTTCAATCTAAACAAAGATCATACATCATGAATAATCATTCCAGCACCAATAGACAAATTTAGCACACAACCAGAGAAAAAAGTTCAAAAGAAAGAAAGAAAAAAAGCAAACCCTTTGGTGGTTTATGGGTTAGGTTTTTTATGTGTTTTCCCTTAGAAACAAGACTAGCAGAGCATATAAATCCACTTACACTTACACCCAAAATTTTAGAATTGTGAAATAATAATCAAATTCGGCGTTTAGAGTAGTGAGAGGGAGTAGCATATACACACTAAACACCAAAAAAATGTGTGTTTGAATTCGTTCTATATGACCCAAAAATCAAAAAGTAGCTAGCATGCAGCAGTGAGAATTAATCCCAGAAATAATATAAAGTTCGCTTCCAAAACCCATGAATCAGATGCAACAGCCAACAACAACAATGCCATTAAGATGATGAGTCAAGAAAAAGATTCAAACATGAAATTAAACCAACCAATATCCGATTCATAGCACGCGCGGTGCGTTTGATCTACGACGAAGATCAGGAAAGAACCAAAAGAAACCTAAAAAAGCCTTAAAAGAGTAAGAAGACAGCGGGGGGGGAGGGAAAGCAAGCCGAATTAAGCGCCATTTTTAAAGCGTGTCGGTGAGTGAGTCATTCACGCGCCGCCGTCTCGGGCGGCGAGGTGCAGCCGCAAGGTCGTGTGAGCTTTCGAACGACGGCCGAAGCTGCGGATTTGAGGGCTCTGACGGTGGTTTTGAGAATGTTAGCAGACTCGGTCGGTGGCGGCGGCGGCGGCGGAGGAGGAGGATTAGTGGTGGTGGAGTTAACGGAGGCTTCATAGGAATGACCCGATTCAATTGAAGAAGTACGAACGGGACGAAAATAGGGAATCGACATTGTAAATTGTAAAATTGTAAAATTGTAAGAAAGAAGAAGAAGAAGAAGAGGAAGAGGAAAGAGGAAAATGGGGTTATGGAGATTTAGGGGGAAGTAATGGGAGTGCTGTGAAGACGATGATAAGCAAGGGCAATAATTCGCTGCAATCGCACCACACTATTACTATGTGTTTTTTAGAAAATAATTTTTCTTTTTATTAAAATAAAATAATTAATTATCAAAATTTGAAATGGAGGGTGGTATAAGCAAATAATGAAGGGGGTTTTTTTGGGATGGAACAGGAAGCACTCAGCAGTGTGGACTGGCGGAACGTATGTGGGACCCACTAGCGTGATTTTTGTGCAAAGGCATCGATCGTCTCCATGTAGAACTCTTTTTTCCCACCTGTCTTTTCCTTTCTTTGTCCGGCTTCTTCTTTTTTGTCCATAATTTCATGACGTTTCCTTTAATTACATTTTGAATTTCAATTTCAACTCTTAATATCTTTTCGATTCCTTTTTTTTTTTTATATATATATATATATTGCTATGTATCTCATGGCTATATTTATAATTTGGAATTTCTCACCCTAATTGTGGTTTAATTGAACTTGGGTTTATCGCCGGCGAGGGAGAAGCGGTCGGAGACGATGGACGATTGAAGAAGGCGGCGACATGACAGTAAGATTTTAATTAATAATTTATCAATTATAATGGGAAGATTTTATTATAAAGATAAAAAATTGAATAAAGAAACAAAACTGAGGAGGGATGAGATTGGGGCGAGTGGTGGGCTTTGGTCCGTTATTATTCATCAGTAATCTTGTGGCTTAGAGGGCGAGAGAGAGGTTAGGGGTGGGCCCCACATATAGGGGAGAGAGAAAACGAAGTGGGGCCCACATAAAGAGAGAAGTGAGATACAGAAAACTGAGGGGTGGAGTTGAGTTGAATAATGAATTGAAGGGTTTAAATTTGAGTTTAATAAATCCTTATTCCAAACAAGGAATGGGTTTAAAAATCGTCTAATAACCCATAAAATATTCATATCAATGATTCAAATTTGTGAATAGATTGATGAATATTTGAATATTAATTAATATTTTCAAAAAAAAAAATCATAAATGTCATGAAAACTTATAGAAATATTACAAAATTCTTAAGAAAATTATAACACTAGCTTGTTTATGGTATACCAATTTAATTACACATACAACTAACTTTAAATATGACACGTATTAATACAAACGTAAATAAAGTTGAAAGTTGAAAGCTCAAAATTGAATATGATTGATTTTATAAATATATTTTTTGTCAATACAAGGTATATTGTTTTATAATTTAGGCTTAATTATACAAAATACTTTAAACTTTGTACCTTATTTCAAAAATACTCTTATTCTTTATCTTTGTTAAATGTTTCAAAAATATCCTTTAAGAAAGTTGACCTCATGGTTTTGCTTTTGATTTCATCCAAAATGTATCATGCTAATGGACATCCTGTCTGCTAACATACGAATTACATGAATACAAAACAGTCTACGTGGCAATTTAAGTGAAAAAAATATAACATTTTGTTTTGTTTTTGTGTGCATTTTTAAATGTTGATTTTGATTTTTTAAAAATATTTTATTTTATTTTAAACCTTCAAATCAATATTAAAACGTTGCATTTTTTCACTTAAATTGTCATCATGTAGGTTATTTTGTATTCACGTAATCCATATATTAGTAGACACTTAAATTTTTAGTCAAACATCTAACTAAATTTTTCTTGAAGAGTATTTTTTGAAATATTTAGGTAATGATGAAGGGTAGTGTTGAAACTTTTTAAAGAATAACGGTATTTTTGAAACAAAGAACAAAGCATAAGAGTATTTTGTATAATTAATCCTATAATTTATAACAAAATGAGTTCATAATTCAAATTAAAAGAGACAAAGAGGCCAACATAACATAGCTTAGACACCTATTTATTCTCTTGAATTTGGAGTTTCAAATCCCCACCTTATATTTATTGTACTTAGAGAGAGGGGAAAAAAAGGACTAAAGGCTAAGAGGTATGTTAAATTTGTGCAATTTAAGTGTTCAATTTTGTATTAAAACTCCCTAACTTATAAGTCCCCTCTTTGTTGGGGGACAAGATTAAAAATTTAAAGACATACTTAAACACTTTTTTATCAATTTAATGACTTAATAAACACAACTTTGAATGTTCAAAGAGCAAAACTTGTGTAATTTGATGTTAAACTAGTGTTATTTACTAAAAATAAAACCTAAAACTAAGGACCGATCAGAGAGTGGAGAAGAGTCAACATGAGCAAATTTCAGCTCTAAAAGTACTATCGTTTCCTCTAAAAAGTTATAAATTTGAAATTCATCATCCACCTATGTGATGTAATTATTAAAAAGAAAAAAAAGAGAAAGCCAAATAGGGGGTGTTCATTTTCTCTATGGGACTTGTTCAACCCACCAACCTTCTTTCTTTCTTGATGTCAAAGACCATTGCTCGTATAGTTGCTCTCTTCCTCTATCTTCTTAACCTTGTTTGGCACTATATACCTTATTTCCTTTACTTCTCTTACGTGTCCATGAACATTAGTTCGAGTCTTTGCTCACATTTCTGAGTTCGAAGAAGCCTTTGATTTAAGGCGAGTCCACAAAAAGGGTAGTCCATTTTTGGGCGACACCCACATGCTGTCGAGATTCAAATGCTAGAAAATGGGGGCATCAGTAGGGCAAAAAAATTTCTCATCACCTAAACAAGGAAGATTGAGAATATAATTCCCCATCTTTATTCCTCATTCATTGTCTCCGTCCCATGAACATCCCTAAAGCAGAGAAGAGAGGGGGCATGGGGGTTGGGAAGAAGGGGAAAATAGTGCAAGAATCAAGATTCGATGCCTGAAAATCGGCAAAATATCCAAGATGATATATCATCATATTATAGGCATGTTCAATAATTAACACACTCAATTTTGTAACACTTTTTTCCAATTCTCTGAACCCACTGTCCGACTTTATTGGTGTCAATACCACAAATAGATGAGTGGCCCAAAGTCACTCGTCCAAATTCTCTTTTGTACATGAAATTCGATGGCTTTCGAGTCAACTTCTCACACATTTTTGCATCAAAATTCTCAACAAATTCTGAGGAATGGAATGATGATGCCAAAAAAGGACCAATTTTTTTTAGCGTCGGTCTGTCGGCCTCCTGCCTTACAAAATAACGATCTGGGACGCGGTTCATTGGTTATCGAGCTATCACTACCCTCTTCTAAGTTCCAATCCACACCTCTGCAGTAAAAAAAAAATTGTACTATCCATTCTCAGGTCTACCCCTCCCAAAAATCTTTAACCTACCTGGTAATATTTAAGAATGATTTAGAGTTCATGAAATTAAATAACAAATCATTTCGTGATATGTCATGAATAGAAGTAATTACTCTTGTTGTACTAAAAATTTTCTCTCTACTCCAACTCACATTAGTCATGTTTAAAAAGGGATTAGGTCGTTTAACAACATCTCATAACCATTATTTATAATATTAACGGTGCAAATAAGTACTATAAAAACATTAAAGTTACCAAGGTCGAACAAAATTATGTGTTAAAAAATATTTATAGCATCAATATTAGATAATAAATTTAGGCATTTTGACTAAGTTTACCACTAATTAAACTATTGACGCTAAAAAGAGAGGATGAGAATTTTTTTTTTTCAAAAAAAGTAAATACGTATAAAAAATTTAGTGGTGAGCTTTCTTGATGAATGGAGAGGTGTTTTCCATTGATCTAATAAGGTAATCTCGTTCAGTTACTTTTACTGCCATACAATTTCGTAAAAAAAATGACGTGTTTTCATTAAAACTATCATCATTGTGATATTTTGTCATTGTTTAAAAACTTGTCAACTGACATTTAAGATGTAAATTATTGTAATGCGTACATACATAGAACCCTACATAAACTATAAGGTTACTCAACTTGATTCGTCCTTCACTCGAATCATTAATGCCTCAATGAGATATAACTTACCTCTTATGGGAGAGTAGTTCACCCAGCTCGAGTTACTCGAATGAAGCAAGATGAAGCCGAACAGAGTAAATCATTCTCACACTCGATACCAAATCTTTCACTCAATAAAAAGTGAAAAATCTATGATTGGCTTAAGATGTAAAAATTTTCATGAATTGGCTATTTTCTCCTTAAGAAAAAGGAAGAAAGAAACAACGAATGAGAAAAGTGATTACTAGGCGTAATCACTCGTCACGATTCATTAGTTTTATGATTTAACTGCAAAAATGGAAGCCTCGGTAATTTCTTGCAGTGGAAGAGAGGTGGGGTTAATTAACTTAATTTACTGTTTCTTTATCCCTACCCTTTTCGATACTTTGGAAAGAGAGAAAAAGTAAAAAAAAAATAATAATAATAAAAAAAAAATAAAAAATAAAAAATGATGAAAAGAGGCAACTTTTTTGGTGATGTTTTCATTTGATTAATTTGGGTTATTGAAAATGAGTAGAAGATGGGACTTTTTAAGTTTCATGGAAATTGAAGTCGTCTTTTTCGCAAGCTTCGGTGGCCCAACTGCATCGCAATGAAAATCATAGATTTAAAGTGTTAATGTCGTAGGACTAAAATATGCACTTTTAAAATTTTAATAACTATTTAAAAACCTATTAAAAATATTTTTCAAAATTTTCGATTGATAGTTTGAAAATTTTTAAAAATAGATTAAAAAAAAATGGCCTAAGTGTGCATGCATTCAACCGTACCTCTCGTATCTGAATGCAAAATATTACGATATTTAAAATACAATGTTTTTTACTTACGTGTCTCATTTGAAGGTATTTTAAACTGCTTTTAAAATGTAAAGACACGTTCGAAAGTGATTCTAGAAAAATTATTACTATAGTAAAAATGCTTTGATTAGAATTACTTTTGTAAAAATTGTGTCCTCATAAATAATTTTAATTTTAGAATTATTAAATTACTAAAAATAACATTATATTTTGAGAGAAAAAAGAGTTCAGAGAATGAGAGATGAAAATCTTAGAGAAGGATAAAAAATTTAGAAAGAAAAAAGGTTGAGAGATAAAAACAAATTTAGAAAGAAACAAAAGTTAGGGAAAGAAGCACAAATTTCAAAAGAAAATCATCAAAGAGAGATAATAAAAATTTTAGAAAGAAAAATTAAAAAAAAAAAAAAAGAGTACGCAAAGTTAGAGAGAGAATAAAGTGAGAGAAATACAAAATTTTGAGACAGAGAAAAACAGAAACAAATAAAATTGGAGAGAAAATTTTAGGAGGAGAAAGGAAACTTTTCCCAGAATTAGGAAAAAGATGGAGGGAAATAAAAGGGCATTTGGAAAAATAAAATAATAGGTATTTTCCCAAAATAGAATGGCGTGTCTTTTTGTTTTAATAACAAACATGCTTTAAGACCAAATATCAAATCAACTTTTCTAAAGTGCTTTTTATTAAAGCAGTGTTGCTGAAAACCACTTTTTCTCAAAACACTTAATGAACAAGCATTCTTAAATCCACACCCTGACTTTCGGAACTGTGATGCAAAATGGAATAATATAATAATGAACGGAATTGAAACTTTACAATTATATATTGACTAAAACTGTGAACGTGGAAATTTATTATATATGTAAAATGATAATACGTACAAATTCACGTACGAACTGACAATCACTAAAACATACAACTGGGAAATAATAAAATAACATAATATTGACAATTATAATTCTCCCTCTAAAGATGATGGAAAATATTAACGACACCTATCTTAGTCATCTTAGACAGGTAAAGATACACTAAAGATGACTTCGGTTAGGATCGAGCCTTCAATGCTTGGTTCGTTCGAAAAAAGTATAGGATTGAAAATAACATGAATCGCACCTTGGTTATCACAGAATATCATCAAAGCCAAAAAAGAAAATGGAAAAAAAAAAAATTACCTAGACTTGTCGAGTTGAATGAATTGTCACCATAAATTTTAAATTTCATCAAATTAGATCTTAAACTTAGATAAATGCTTTAATTTTCACCCTCTATTTAATTTTCATTAATTTACCCACTAATTTAAACAAAAAAAAAAAACAATATAAAACTCTTCATAAATATACTAATTTCAATAAAATCTTTGTTTTGCACAAAATTAAGTTTGGTTCAAAAAAATTAACTCTAACATTGTCTTTCGTTGAAATCCTATTAATTTTGTATCATGCATATGTTTTTTTATAATTCATTGAGTGCAAATAAGAATACTTCTTTTTACGATTTTTTGAACGAAAATTTATCTAAGTATAAAAAATACAATACTTTTTCAAATTTAATGTTAAAATTATAACAATTATCTACGTTTGAGGTATAATTTGATGAAATTAAAAGTTTATGGTACAAATTGATACAACTTAACAAATTTAAGGATAAATTTTGAATTTTTTTTTAAATCACTTGAAAATCACAAAAAAAAAAAAGGCGACTCAAACCAAACTCACTAAAATTTGACGGTCAATAATTGCTTCGATACTCTGCCTCTCAGCAGAAGAATGGGACAGATTTCTCTGTTTGTAGTTTTGCAAAGAAACAAAAGAGTCCAAAAAATTTGCACAAAATCCAGTGATCTCAACCTCAAAATTCTTTCTTTAATCAAAATTTTGTTAAAAACTTAACTGAAAAATGACATGGTTATCAATATTAGCTTCAACTGTTGTCAATTGAGATCAATCACAATTCTACGTCAGCTTCCACATAAGACACTCGTTGACAACAAATTCATTTTTTTGTGAAATTTTTAACAAATTTTGGTTTAAGGGTAGTTTTGAAAAGTTGCGTTGAACAAAATTAAAGGATAATATTTAAACTTTTGAAAGTATAAGGATATTTTTGAAATAAGGTACAAAGTATAAGGATATTTTATATAATTTAGCCATAAATATAAGTAAAAACAAGCTATCTCTATTACTTTGAAGCTTTTTAGGTGAAACAAAAAATAAAATCATAAAAAATTATGCTCAAAGAGGACGGAACCAATAGAAAAGAAATATTGGGAGTCTGTTTTTCTTATAATTAAGACATTTATGTCCTTTCTTTGAAATTATGGAGGTATTTTAAATGTGTTGTTAGCAATGAAGATATTTATTACTTCCTTTGAAATTTGGAAGCATTTTAAATTTGTTGTACTGATAAAATAAGCCTTTGGATAGGCAGAAGAGTCACATAATCCAAAAGATCATGTAATGTCTTCCATGAGATACTGATTTATAGTATAAGAACTTAAGGGTCCTATAATATTTGAAGAGCTTAAAGTGTGAACTTTTGGGGAAAAATTACTCTCAATTATCTAAACAATTGTTCTGTTGCTTTTATAGAACTTCCTTCCTGTATCAACAAACTATCACCCATAACACTAACATTATTTGATTCTAAATTTAGAGTTATGTCTATAATATCTTCTTCAAATTCTACTAATTCACCTGTTATTACTTCATCAAGACTATAAATACAAGCAACACCGTTGCCTACTTGAAGTACGGTACTCGAATTTATAGTTTTGACTTCTCTTTTATATTGCTCAATACGTTCACGGGTAATATTACTAATTTCATATGTTCGAATGGTTAATTCATGTACTCAAAATATGATATCTTGAGGTAAATTGAATATATGTATATATCTATCTGACCCCAAAGCTCTTTTGCCTCAATGTGACCAAAAAAAAGTTATTGAATGTGGATGTGGATGTGGGCATATTTATTATTTAATTCACAAATGGTGTTGTTAATTTTAAATTTTTTACCTTTTTAAAAAAATATACTTTTAAATGTTTTTTTTTATTCATGTCAAATATAAAGGATCCCTTTTAAGGAAAAAGCCAATAACAAAATAGTTTTCTTTTTTTTTTGAAAAACATAACAAAACAGTTGGAGACAATTTTTTGGCCTTTTTTTTCTTTTTAATATTTCAATAAAAAAATTTGTTGAGTATCTACTTTTACCTCTATTATGAGCCTTTTTTTTTTGTTGGATTTTTCTTTTTAATATTATAATTTTAAAAACTAATTCCAAAAATATAGTACTTTTATTGAAGTTCGTCTCTTCAAGAGACGACATTCATTAAAGTAGTAAATTATCGTCTCTTGAAGAGACGATCTATCTATGAGTTAAAGTTTGGCACATCTATCACTTTAAAAAATAAATTATGACACTCATAAAGAATTCCGGGCACATCTATCACTTTAAAAAATAAATTATGACACTCATAAAGAATTCCGGGCAAACTTTCGGCCTTTTTGCCCTCCTCCAGTCTTGGGATCAATTCCCAAGTTAGGCGATTTATATATTTTTAATTTTTAATTTTTACTTGTTCATATATATATTTTTTAAAATATTAATTATTTTATTTAATAAAGATGATAATATCTAAGTAAATAGCTATTTAAATTTCAATTTATTAAGCAAAAATTTTTACATAAAATTTTATGTTGTTTGTTGTCTAAAATGTTATTATTTTATTTTAGTATCTAATTAAATAATATTTATTAAAATTTCAATTTAATTTTTAAAAAGATTAAAAAAAAACCTTTCATTTAGATATTTAATTACATACTAAGTATTATAAACAATTTTATTACAAAAATTTGAAATTATTAAACTAAATTTTCAAATCAAATTTTATGTTTATGGTTGAAGCTGAAATTTTAAATAAAATTTTATGATCATCATTTTTTTTAAAAAAATTAATTATTTTATTTTAGGATCTAATTAAATAATATTTATTTAAATATTTATTTATTTTTAAAAAGATAAAAGTAGCATTCATTTAGAAATTTAATTACATGTTAGATACTATAACAAGTTTATTACAAAAAATTAAAATTATTAAACTACATTTTCAAATAAAATTTTATGTTAATTATTTATTTTTTAAAATTTTAATTATTATATTATACTTAGAAAGAAATATCTAACTATGTAATATTGATTTATATTTTATTTTTATTTTTTTAAGATAAATAACAATAATTTAGTTAAATAATTTTTTTTTAATACCAATTTTTTATTTTTTTTATTTAAAAAAAAAACTGAATTGTTTAATCTAAAATTTTATCTAAAATTTGATTTGAAAATTTAGTTTAATAAATTTAGTTTTTTTATAATAAAATTATTTATAGTATCTGACATGTAATTAAATATTTGGAAAAAAAACATGTAATTAAATATTTAAAAGAATATTGTTTTTATTTTTTAAAAATAAATTAAAATTTAAATAAATATTATTTAATTTGATACTCAAATAAAATAATAATAATTTAAATTACAAACGATAGATGCAAAATTTTATTTAAAAATTTTTGTTTAAAAAATTTTAATTTAAATGACTATTTACTTAAGTATTGTGTTGTTTATAAAATAAAATAATTAATATCTTGGAAAAAAATATCACAAAGTAAAATGAATGAAATAATGAAAAAAAAAAAAGAAAAAAAAGCCGCCTGACCTGGGAATTAAACCCAAGACAGCATCTTTGCACATTTTTGTTCTTTTTTTATTATTTTCTTTTAATATAAATCAAGGTAGATGTATTTATGGGCTTTTTAATTTAGGTGGGCTTAAGCCCAATTAATTTAATATTAGTTAAAAGTTAAGTTTTATATATATCTAGAAAATTAAAAAATCTAACATTCTTCTCTCATTTTCTTCTTTTTTCTCAATAACCCATACAAAATTTTGGTTTCAATAATAGATACTAAATTTTCCTCTTTCTTTAAAATATATTATTTACTTTACAAGTAATTTCTAATTTCTTATTCAAATTATTGATATTATTATTATTTTTTAATTCATATACTTTGCAGGTAATTTCTCTTTTTTTATTCATATTATAGATATTATTTTCTTTTTTTTTAAGTTTAGAGTTAAAGTTAAGAGATAAATTTTTCTGCTCTATTAAAAATGTATCATTTACTTTGCAAGTAATTTTTCTCTTTTTATTTATCATGTTAATATTACGTTTTTTTTTTAATTTAAAGTTAAAGTTAACAGATAAATATTTTGTCCGAACACGAGACATCCATAATATGACACTAACAAGTAAGATTCAATTTTATTCTAAAGTTTTAATTCTTATAATTTGTAACTTATGTAATATGTCTTAAATATTTTTGTATTAATATTCATGTGGAGTTAACTTCAAATCGATACAGAAAAATATTATTAAAATAAAATCTCCACTACTAATTTGATAGGTTTACTATAGAAATAAATATAGGAAAACTACCTGCAGATCCTAGTTTAAGAATTAAGATTTTTTATTGCGATTATAATATTTATAGCGTATATTGAGAAAGATCTTTGTTATAAGTTAGATGATAAAATTATTATGAATCGATTTCAGAACATAAAAACTCATAGAGAACAATTGTAATTTATTTAATTGGTTTATTTATGTATTTATGTATATTAAATTTTTTCATTATATATTTTTTATGTATGATGTCAATAAAATTCTTGGATCTGCCCCAATTTGTGGACCCACGACGTAAATTTCTGGATCTGTTTCTACATGAATTTCCCTTGGGACATTGTTTGCACTTCTAACAATATATCTTTTGCCTTATTTAAAAAATAATATAATAATAATAATAATAACCTTGGCCTTTGTGGATATTCTTATTTCTTATGTACTTCGGCGGTTTAGATGCAGTTTTCTATGGTTTTAAGAACAAAAATGTATAGTTCGGCAACTATGGCTTTTTGCAGGGCGGATCCACGGCCTTAAAAAAAAGAGAAAATGTTAAATTAGAAATATATTTTGAAAATATACCTAAATTCAAATTATTTAAAAAAAAACAATATTTTGGAAAATAAGGCGAGGGCAGGTCGTCTCTGACGTGATACCTCATTGGCGCCACGTCCAATTTTTCTTTTTTTTTTTTTTTTAAATTCAGTTCTATGAATTGATATAATGTATATATAGTTTGGTGTTGTGGTATTGCTACTGCTTCTTTAATCTTTGTGTGCTTCTAGCTCCGAGATTTAATTCCTAAGAGTGGCATTTTTTTGTTTTCTTTTTTTATTTCTACACTTTTGTTTTTCTACACTTATATTTTATTTTATTTTTTATTTTTATTATTTGTCTACTAAATTTGTATTTTGTTTTTCTTCTTTTAACTAAATGATTATTATTTTTTTTCAAAATAAATTTAAATTTAAATAAATGTTATTTATTTAGATGCATTTTCAAAACAATTTTCATTTAAATGAATATTATTTAGTTGGATGCTTATTATTTTTTTCCAAAATAAATTTAAATTTAAATAAATGTTATTTAGTTAGACACATTTTCAAAACAAATTTCATTTAAATAAATATTATTTAGTTTAATGTCTCGTCTTCTTTTAGAATAATTTTAAAAATAAAGGATGACCATCAAGTTTATTTGAAATAGTTTTCAAATAAACTTGATGTTCATCCTTTATTTTTTACATTATTCTAAACAAAAACAAAGAAACATCCAACTAAATAATATTTATTTAAATGAAATTTGTTTTGAAAATACTTATAACTAAATAATATTTATTTAAATTTGAATTTATTTTGAAAAATTAATAATCAATTATCTAAAAGAAGAAAAAAAAAAGTCAAAGGAAAAAAAAAAGAAAATAGAAGTACAGAAAATAAAAAAAAATGTAGAAATAAAAAAGGAAAAAGAATAACAAAAATGTGTCACTCCTGAATCCAACCCAAGAATTAGAAGAATTAAGGAGCAGAAACAGTGCCAACACGCCAAACTATATATACTTAATTTTTGTTCATATGTCATCTCTTAAAGAGACAACATAAAACTGAATTTTAAAAAATTGAAAATTAAAAAATCAAACGTGTAAGCGCCACGCCAGCAAGTCGTCTAGACCATCGACCCTCGTCCTATTTCTAAAAGCATTATTTTTTGAAATAATTTGAGTTTAGGTATATTTGCAAAATAAGTTGCTAATTTAGCATTTTCTTATTAAAAAAAAAATCCACGAAGGGGCTAAAGGAGGCACGTGCCCCCTATATTTTTTTTCTTTATTGTTTAAATTTATAGTTCATGAAAGCCAAACTAAATATATATATATATATATAATTTGTGCCAAGAATAAATTAGTGTCCCATTGGCTGCAGTGGCCAAAAGCCTTTTTGGGATTTTTTTTTTTTTAATATTGTAATTTTAAAAATTATTTCCAAAAATATTGTGGTTTTGAAATTATTTCGAAAAATATTGTAATTTTAAGTGAAGATCGTCTCTTGAAGAGACGAACTTGTCCACGTTGATAAAAAACGT
The DNA here is from genome assembly GCA_026257165.2 of Telfairia occidentalis. Lineage (NCBI taxonomy): Eukaryota > Viridiplantae > Streptophyta > Magnoliopsida > Cucurbitales > Cucurbitaceae > Telfairia > Telfairia occidentalis. The sequence goes on from JAOANK020126143.1 coordinate 17,256, forward strand.
CTCTTGAAGAGATGTCATTGTCGCGTGTTAGATAAATTGGCAAAATTTTGCCAGATCAAAGATTTAGAAAAATAAAAGTAAAACCTTTGGGGGCCGTTTGGTTGGAGAGTTTTAGAGGTGGGAATGGACTTGGGCTTTTGAAGCCCATGTTTCGTTGGAGGGTTTAATTTATTTGTCTAGGAAAGGTTTTTTCCCAGGCATTAAAATAAGCCTATAGGAAGGGCTTTAAAAACCTATCAAGAAGCGTGGATTTTCATGGGTTTGCGATAGCTGATTTCTCTCTTCTCCTCCTCTCCTCCTCCTCTAGATTTTTTTCTCTCTCCTCGCTACATCTAGGTTTTTTTTCCTTTCTTCCTTCTACTGCATTAAATCTAGAATTTTAGATATTGGTTTTTTTATTCATCTCCTCCTCCTACTCTTTAGATCTAGTTTTTTGTTTTTGTTTTTTTTTTATGTTTGTTTTTTAAATTTTGGGTATAATTTCGATTTCATCTTCCTCAAATAATGTGACAGTATTTCTAATTCTTTTGTTGCTCTAAACTGAAATGTTCATTGTTCTTCCTTGATTTTTTGATTTTGTGCAATTGTTGAAATC
>JAOANK020126549.1:0-17847 GCA_026257165.2 Telfairia occidentalis
AATGTTGTTTAATCTTCTGATCAAGGATTAGATTGATGCATGATTTAAGTCTTAGCTCGAGAGAGTAGAGCCTAGATCAGAACTCAATTGCATGACTGTAGTAGGCTAACGTAAACCGAGAGGAGCGGAGCTCTATTTTAGAGAAGCATGCATTATTATCTCTAGTGGGTCTGTTGTGAACCGTGATGACAAGCAGGTTTACCCTGATCTCGAGAGAGGATGGGATCACAATAGATCTACTAAGGGTAGTAACGGTGGGTAGTTCGTAATGCCTTGCTAAATGTGTGGGTAACAGACCGAAAGGTTGAGTCTGCATGTTCAGTAAGAGACTAGCTGAGCTTGAGAGAGGAAGCCGAACATTAGTTAAACCAAGCTTATAATTGCATGGTAATATGGAAGACCGTTTTTAGTAAAGTTTGGGTTGTAAAGCGTAGTAATTAGAGTCGAGGCATGTTCTCCTTATGTATCATCCACCTATCTAGGAGTAGGAGTAGTGTAATTTAGACTCCCTTTTCTTAGTGGTTTCCTTGGATAAAATGAGGTGTAATTATCCGTGGTAATCAATCAAGCTAGAAACCCAATCCCAAGGACAAAACTCGACACTCATATTCACTATACTAAAACTGACCCGTACACTATGGGGCATCACGCCGGGTGGCGATCAAGTTTTTGGCATCTGCTGGAGACCGATCGAACGCCCGGTGTGGTGTCAGTTATCAATGCTTCTTTTTTCCTCCCAAGGCTCTTCATTTTCTCTTATAGGGACTCCAGCTCTAAGGGAAATGGTTGTTATGGTGCTTGGGAAAAATAGCTTCCCAATGGTCTTCCTTGAACAGCCATATGTTTCTAGAGATATGAATTGGCCTACATCTATCCTCATCCCTTCAATAATGGTAGAAATGAGGATGATTCTCTCAGTTGAGATACTGAAGTCATGTGTGGTTGGGAGGATTCTATGCTTAACAAAATAAGGCCATATGTTGGCTGCTGACTTTAAGTGAGCTCCTGAGAGGGTTTTCTTGCCTTCCTTGGAAATGCACTATTGAGCTCCCTCCATGCCTACTGCTCGCAAGGCAATATTGAGCTAAATCTCATCAATCTCTCTCACCAGAGCATTGGATGTTGCCCTTGATAAGTTAGGGAGGTTGGCTTCTAGAGACCAGTCAATTACTTTGCCTCTTACCACCAGCTGATAACCTTCCTCTGCATCAATATTGGCATAAAACTGCCTTACCAATTCAAGATAGACAAGATCTAGTTTGGCACAGAAGTTGATCTAGTTGTGCTGCACCACCACAAAAGAGATAGCAGCAGGTAGGTCCTGTAGTGTCATGTTAAACCCCATCTTTATGAGGAAAAAAAAAAGAATCTTTAGTTCCTCATACCTCTCCTAGGCCCTAGCAGCTACGAATTTTCAATATGCTCCACTTCTTCTTGCTGTTGGATGACAAGTTTTTTACCCTTAGACTTATTGCTTTTTGTTTTGCTCTTTAATGCTACAACATTTTGTTGTGGTTCTTCCTCTACTGCAGGTTCAGCTTGTTCTTGATGCATAGCCTCTTCCTCAACTGGAGTCTTTCCTTTCGAAGATCTGGTATGTCTAGGTGCTAGAGGGGGGCTCAATGTTGGGGAATTGGACTCAGTCACTTTTCTTTTTGCTCTAAAAAACGTTCTTGAGTTTTGGGGCCATGATTGTGCTTGAGTTTTGTAAAGTGAGGAGGATGGGGTTTCAAACAGATAGGAGCTCACACACAAATTTGAGAATTGATGCAAAAAGGATGATGGAACATACTAGAGGTGAAGCATTTTATTTATAGCATGACAGTAGGAGCAAACCTGTTATTTATGCTCCATAATTCTCAGGGAAACTACTGCATGCAATTGAAAATTTGAAAATGAAATCTTTCTATTTTGAAACGGGAATCAAATCACAGATTACTCCCTTTTTTACAGCAAATAGAGATTTCCCAAAATGCTGAAGTAGAATTTGTGCATGCAAAAGGCTTGACTGCCAGTTTCTTATGTGGTACAATTTCCAACGGCTAAGAGAATTGATTCCCCAAATCTGCTTTCAATGCTGCAGCGATTCTCACAATTTGCATTATCTGTTTTGATTTGATTCTCTCCTAGCTTTTTCTAAAATTAATTTTGTCCACTGCACACTAAATCAAGCACTAAAAGTTCACCAAAAATAATATTTTTTCCCATACATCCATCACGTGATCCTCTCATTCTATGTTATTTTGAATTCACTACTGCATTTCCATTTTTTCTTTTCTTTTTGACACACAACAGCCTAAATTAAACTAACTAGACTTGAACAACAAAACACTAATTTAAAACTTTAACGAACTTAATAGACACGACACTTTCAAACAAAAATATATTAAAGTAAATAAAGGAGGAAATTAACCAACTTAATTGTCTCCCTTTTCAGTGAAATGTATCAAAGTTGATCTGCTAAGGACTGAGAGGAAATGTGCATGCTAAATTCCTCTATATACTAGTGCTTCAATCTTTTTCCATGCATCTTAAACACCCTTCCATCCATGTCATTCATCAATGAAATTGCTCCATGGGGAAAAACTTCTAGCACTGTAAAAGGTCCAAGCCATTTTGATTTTAGCTCACCTGGGAATAATTTCAATCTTGAGTTGAATAACAATACCTTCTGCCTTTTAACAAAAACCTTTGGTTGAATCTTCTTGTCATGCCAATTTTTGGTTATTTTGATTTTCTCCTTATAGAGCTTGGCATTTTCATAGGAAAATTGGCGCAATTTATCCAGCTCATTAAGCTGCATTTTCCTCAATTCTCCTCCAGCATCTGTGGTCAAATTTAATTTCTTTAGTGCCCAAAATGCTTTGTGCTCCAGTTCTAATGGCAAATGACATGCCTTGTCATAGAAAATTCAATAAGGGGACATCCCTAAAGGAGTCTTGTAGGCTGTTCTGTAGGCCCATAGAGAATCTTCTAATTTAAGTGCCCAATCTTTCTTGTTTGGTTTAACTACTTTCTCCATAATTCGTTTGATTTCTCTGTTTGGAATTTCAGCTTGGCCATTGGATTGTTGATGATAGGGAATGGCTACCTTGTACTTGACATTGTACTTGAGTAACAATTTGGATAGTAGCTTGTTAATGAAATGGCTCTCTTCAACACTGATAAGCACGCTAGGGGTACCGACCTTGTAAAATATTTTTATGCAGAAATCTCAAAACTGTTTTTGCATCATTATGGGAGCATGCTATAGCTTCTACCCATTTTGACACATATTCACATGCTACCAAAATGTAGTGGTTCCCAAAAGGAGGGAATGATTCCATGAAATCTATTCCCCAAACATAAAAAATCTCCACTTCCAGCATTATCTGCAGAGGCATTTCATCTTTTTTTCCAATATTGCCCATCCTCTTGCACTTGTCACAAGTCTTACTCATGAAATGGGCATCCTTGAAAATAGTAGGTCAATAATATCCACATTGAAATACCTTGGTTGTTGTTCTCTATCCTCCAAAAGGGCCTCCATAAGGTGACTTATGGTAGTGCTCTAAGATAAATGGGATTTCATGTTCAGCAACTCATCTTCTGACAATTCCATCTGCACACTATTTATATAGGTAGGGTTCATCCCAGTAGAAAAATTTAGCCTCATGTTTGAACTTCTTCATTGCCAAGGGGGTCAAATCTGGTGTCTGAATTCCACTTGCTAGATACTTAGCCAAATCTGCAAACCAAGTTACAGTGCTTAAAGAAGTTGATTGAATGGAAAATAATTGCTCATCAGGGAAGTTCTCGTTGATCTCTAGCCTGTCTTGGGGCTTCTCTATTCTGGATAAATGGTCGGCTATCACATTCTCAATGTCCTTCTTGTCTTGTATTTCTTCATCAAATTCCTACAGCAATAATATCCATCTGATTAACCTGGGCTTGGCATCTTTCTTAGTCAGCAAGTCCTTGAGGGCAGCATGGGCAGTGTGCACTACCACCTTAGTGCCTATCAAATAGGCTCTAAATCTCTCAAAGGCAAAAACCACAACTAGTAATTCTTTCTTTGTTGTTGTATAATTCAGCTGAGCTTCATTAAGGGTGCGACTTGCATAATAAATAGGATGGATGCTTTTGTCCTTCTTCTGGCCAAGCATCGCTCCCACAGCAAAATCACTGGCGTCACATTAGCTTAAAAGGTAGCTCCTAGTTAAGGGTTGCCATGAATGGGTGCTGATATGAGTGCCCTTTGAAGAGTTTTGAATGCTTATTCACAGTCTTTCCCAAAATGAAATGGTCTATTTACTTCCAGCAATTTACACAATGGCTTGAAAATTTTGGAGAAGTCTTTTATGAACCTTCTGTAAAAACCAGAATGTCCCAAGAAACTTATAATGCCTTTCACTGAACTAGGTGTCTCCATTTTCTCAATTACCTTCACCTTTACTCTATCTACTTCCAACCCTTTCATAGAAACCTTGTGGCTAAGCACAATGCCCTCGTCACCTGAAGTGACATTTCTCCCAATCAAGTACCAAATTGGTTTCCTCACACCTTGCCCAAATTGTTCAGACATGTAGCAAAGTCTTCCCCAAATATTAAGAAATCATCCATGAAGACTTCTACCACAGATTCTACTAGATCTGAGAATATTGTCATCATGCACCTTTGAAAAGGAGCTGGGACATTGCATAGTCCAAATGACATCCTTCTAAAAGCGAAGGTACCATAAGGACATGTGAAAGTAGTTTTCTCTTCATCAGCTGGTGCTATAGTGATCTGGTTATATCAAGAATATCCATAAAGGAAACAATAAAAGTCTTGCCCAACAAACTGTCAAGCATCTGGTCAATGAATGGCAATGAAAAATGGTTATTCTTGGTGACTTTATTTAGTCTTTTGTAGTCCATACACAATAGAAAGCCTATAACAGTCCTGGTGCGGATCAATTGGTTTGCCTCATTGACTACTATAGTGATTCCTCCCTTCTTAGGCACGCGTTAAATTAGACTAACCTAATTACTATCAGATATAGGGTAGATAATGCTTGCATCTAACCACTTTATAATCTCCTTTTTGAGTATCACCTTCATGGCTGGGTTGAGTTTCCTTTGTTGGTCAACTAATTTAAAGTTTACATCCTTTAAGTTGATTTTATGCATGCAATAGGATGGACTTATCCCATTTATGTCTGCTTTGGTTCAGCCAATGGCTCCCTTATGTTGTCTCAATAAGTTTAGTAGAGCTTCTTCATGCTCCTTAACCAATGCTACAATAATAATTATGGGAAGAGTATTTCCATCCCCCAAATAGGTATATTTGAGGTGAAGAGGTAGAGGATTCATTTCAAGTTTTGGAGCTTCCACTAATGAAGGTGTAATGGGTTTAGACTACCTCTTTGACAACTCCAATGATTCAAACCTTCTGGTGTTTATTATTTCACAAATTGTATCATCTGCTACAACATTATTATCCCTTGTACCTGTCTCAATTAAATTTATTTCCCCAAAATTTCTAATCCTCAAATACTGTTTGGACCAACTCATCCATAATCTGAATTTGAGAACACTCCTCTAATTCTAAATGGCACCTCAATGCATCAAAAACACTGAATATTACTTGCTGATCATGAACCCTCATAGTAAGTTCTCCTTTCTGCACATCTATAAGAGTTCCTTCTGCTACAAAAAATGGGCGCCCAAGGATTATAGGCACCTCTTTATCTGCCTCATAGTCTAAAATGATAAAGTCAACAGGAAAAGTAAATTTGTCCACTTGAACCAGAATGTCCTCTATTTTTTCCTCTAGATGAGTGATTGATCTATCAGCCAATTACAAGGACACTGTGGTCGACCTTGCTTCTCCTATTCCCAGCTTCTTATAGATGGATAGAGGCATTAGGTTGATGTCGGCTGCAAGGTCACAAAGAGCTCTTCCCAACTCCTTTCCTCCTATTGAGATAGGAATAGTAAAGGTTTCAGGATCTTTTACCTTTGGAGGGATCTTGTTCATTAATATTGCACTGCATTCTTCTGTTAGGGAAACTATCTCATATTCTTCTAGCCTCCTTTTCTTTGTAAGGATGTCCTTCAAGAACTTCACAAAGAAAGGTACTTGCTCAAATGCTTCCACCAGTGGGATATTTATGTGCAATTGTTTTAGAACATCTAGGAATTTTTGAAATTGATGCTTTTAGTCTTGCTTTTTCAGTCTTTGAGGAAATGAGGGAGGAGGTGGTTTAAAGATAGGAGTGTCTCTTACTTTCTTACCAACCACTTCTTCATTTCTACCTATGGCAAGATCTTCTAGTTCTGCATCTGTAGGCGTTTCTTTCTCTCTAATTGCTGGAGTGCTTAAATTTTCACAATCAGTCCTTGCCTATTTTTCACTTTCCTATTCAATCTCAACATTGTTCTCTGTACTATTCTCATTTTGCTCTTTCTATACCACAGCTTGCTTCTCGTTCAGCTTTTTGCCATTTCTTAGCTTTATGGCTTACATCTGTTCTTTGCCTTCCATTTTTGGGTTTTCTGTATTAGATGGCAGCTTGACAAATGGTCTATTTTTCAATTTAGTGTCTAATTAACCATTTTGCAGCTCTAAATTTTTTATAGAAGCATGTCGACTTTGCATGGCAGCATCATTTCTGACTACTTTCTAAAGAGGTTTTAGGGATTACCTGATTAGGTAGTTACTGCCTTTACTGATTTTGTTGGGGTATGGCTGAAATCCAGGAGGGTGGGTGGGGTTGACTTGGTTTGCTAGAGCAAACCCAGGGTTGAAATGTGGTTTTTGTTGTGCTTGCCCACCTTTGCTGCTGGTTCCTTGACCTCCCCAACTTAAATTTGGGTGTTGTCTCCAACCAGGGTTGTAAGTTTAAGCAAAAGGATTGTTTCTTTGGGCATACTGATTCTCAACATAGTATACTGAGGTAGGGTTGGTAGGACAATGCTTCATCAGGTGATTTTCTCCACAATAGCCACAAAATATAGCATTAAGCTGATTCACCATAACTGTATTCTGTGTTGCATTTTCCACAGTAAGGTTTTTTAGTATATTAGACATGGGGGGAAATCTGAGCTGTCAAAGTAGAGAGGCCATCTAGCTCCCAATTCCCTTTTATTTAATCTACCATTTCAAATTCTCCCCTAAGGTCTGACCAATGGCTATGATTGGTTGATATTGTGTCCAAGATCTCTGCTGCTTCATTATAAGATTTAGTCAATAAAGCTCCATTAGCAGAAGCATCCACCACTAAATTGGAAGCTTTAGTTAGTCCATAGTAAAATGCTTCCATTTGAAGAGAATGTGGCAAACCATGATGGGGACATTTCTTGAGCATTCCCTTGAACCTTTCACATGCTTCACTGAATGACTCATCAATCCTTTGCTTGAAAGTAATGATGTCTCCTTTCAATTTGACATTTTTAGTAGGAGGGAAATACTTCAATAAGAATTGCATTGTTATTTCATTCTAGTTGGTTATAGATTCTGGCAATAGGTTTTCCAACCATGCTAGAGCATCACTATCAAGGGAATAAGGGAAAAAAGTTAACCTCAGTGCTTCTCCTGATACTCCAAGAATGACAAATGAGTCACACACCTCAAAGAAGGATTTGAGATTCTAGTGAGGGTCTTCAATAGGTAGACCATGAAATCGCTACTTGGATTGGAGCATCTAAAACATTACAGGTTTCAGCTCAAAGTATGGTGCTTGGATTCTAGGCCTCACTATAACTGGATTCATCTCATTGTATCTTGGAGCTGCATAATCTCATTTACTCTCTCCATATCATCAGCAAATTGAACTATGTTTCCAGGATTAATAGCTTGATTAACTGGCTCAGCTGGTTGTTACCTTACAGGTTCTGGATACATGACTAGTTTGTTTGGTAAATCAACCATCACTTGCTGACCTTCTTCGTGATCTAGTCTTCCTCTCCTTTGTCTTCTGATTCTCCTTAGAGTTCTTTCAATTTCATAATCAAATTCTAATAAGAATTCTAAGCTAGAAAATCCGTTCATGCACTTGTATAGTACCTGCAATCCACAACAACTTAGTCAGTACCTTGAGGCACGTGTAGCTTATTGAGACTCACAAAGTGCAAGTGTACACTCTGAAGTTGTAGTAAACAAGGTCGATCCATAGGGATAAGTTAACAAAATTAATCCTCAAAGTTGTTGTTTAGGGTAATAAAGGAAACTAAATTTTCGATTGTTTGAAAAGACAAAATAAAATGAGTTAAAAGAAATTAACAAGCAAATTTTACAGAAAACTTAGTGGCAATTTTAAGCAGTGTTGGTAAAAGCAGGCTTAGGTTAGGAAATTCATTTGCTGTCTAATAGGGGATGTTGTAGCAATTCTACCATTGGCTCAATACCATAAAACATTTTTTATGCCCCTTTCGAAGCTATACTTCTAAATCCATTTCCATGTCCTTAGTTCTTTTTAAGCTCTAAGGTTCTTTTTAATGTATTAGGGAGAGGTTATTTCTAACTCACTCACAAATCCATAAAACAGGTTTAACTAATGGGAGTGTTAAGAGGTTTTATTAATACTTCCATTTATAAGTTGACATTAAAAGGTAAATTGTAAAGGTAGCCAATCCATACAACTTGATCACCATAATAAAATCAATAACACTCCTTAAAGAGATTAGCTAAGAGCTGTTAAACAACCTCAAAACAAACCAGCATAGTCAATCCCTAACCCTTACCTTGGGCTATTTAGTTCATACTCAAATGTAAGGAAAAAGAACTAACAAAAATTAACCAAAACATGCTTAGAGACATTAGGAGATTTGAATACTTGAAAGCTTATAAAAGAAATGAAGTTTAACTCTAACTAAAAATAAAGAAAATAGAATGAAACAAAAAATGTGGAGAGAGAGAATGAGAAAAGCTTTCTTTCCAAAAGTGACTTCCCCCAAAGAGATTCTTTTTCTCTCCCTTTCCTTCTTCATCAATACTTCCTAGAAACATCCCTAAATTCCCTTGTCTCCTCCAAAAATAGAGGAATGGCTTTAGCTGTCGTAAATGGAGGTTGTCCTCTCCTTCTTTATGTCTCTCTCCATCTTATCCACTTGGGCAACAAAGAAGGGCTGAATTGGCCAATTAATCCAAGTGTAACTTTCTCTATGGCCCTTTCTGCTTATTCACGTGCCAAATGCTAGCTCAATTAATGAAGTTTCACGTCATTGTTCTTTTCTTCCAGCTCAAAAATGCAGTAGAAATTTCTTCTGTCCACTGGAATGCTACAGCAAAATTGGCATTTTAACACAGATCAGTCATGTATTTCTTTGAAGTCCATTCAATTAACTTTTAACACAATCATTAATAATTCATTAACTCAAAGATAAATACAAGTGATAAACATCATAATTTCAGCTCAAAGGATATCATAAGGCCATTTATGACTCATAACTTACTCAAATTGAGCCCAACTTAACTCTTATTCCAAGAGTTAACAGGCAGTTCATTAATTTCGCTAGCAATGGCACGTGTCTAAGCTGTAAAGAGCCAAGGAGAGCGCCCCACGTGGATCCTTTGTCTAATTCATCCGTCAATTGTTGTTGTCGAAGTGGATAAGGAGGAGAGAGACACAAAAGGAAAGAAACTAGCGTCCAACTATGGACATCCCCATCTTTCCATTTTGATAGAAGAAGACAACGAATTCTAGGGTTCCAAGGGGAATTTTTCTGAAGAAGGAAAGGGGAGAAGAAGGAGACTACTTGTGGGAGATACTTTTGGAAGAAGGCCCTTCTCAACTTCTCCCTCCATGTCTTTCATCTTAATTCTCCCTTTTATTTTAGCTAGAAATCATTTTGTCCTTGTTACAACTTTTAAGCATTTAGATTAATCCTTGTTATTAAGTATGTTTTGTTTATTTTAAGTTATTTGTTGTTCTGACTGTTCAAGCATGAACTAATTCACCCAAGGCAAGGGTTGGGGACGTGAACTTGTTGAATTGTTTAAGGATCGTATACCAAATCTTAGTTGCCTTTTTAAAGGGTGTTAATGTATTCTTTGAATTCTGATTGTATAGATTGATCACTTCTACAATTTACTTTTTAATACAAACTTGGAAAAAGGAGTGTTAATAGAACCTTTTAACATCCTCATTAATCGAGTCTGCTTTATAGATTTGAGAGGAGTTAGGAATAACCTCTCCCTAATGCACTAAAAAGAACACTAGAGCTTAAAAAGAAAAAGGACATGAAAATGAACCTAGAAGTATAGCTTTCAGAAGAAGCATAAGTGGGTTCTGTCGTATTAAGACAGCATCATAAATGTTGTAGCATCCTGTAGCAGTCAGCATATCATTTTCCCAAACTTGAGCTTGTTTTTATCAAAAAGAGTTGACAACCATACTAAGCTTTTCTCATGCAATTCCTTGTTACTTTTTAGTCATTTTTTGTTAGCTTTTACCAACTCTATACTTTGGTTACTCCTATTCTCTCAAACAATCAACTTTTAAGGCAATTTTTGTCACTTATCCATGTGGATCGACCTTGTAAAACTACAACTTCTAAGTGTACATTTGCACTTTTGTGCGACTTTGCAAGTTATTTTAAAACTGAATTTGTAGACATCCTACAACAGTGGATCAAGGACTTGGGGATTAAAGAATGAGCATTTGATGTCCCATTCGGCTACGGACATTAAATCAAGCACTTCTTGGGAGGCAACCAAGCTTCTTTCCCTTCATTTGTTAAGTTTGTTATTTGTTTTTAGTTGTTGCTTGCCAAGTTCTCATGAAATTTTGTACATATTTCTCTCTTTTTCAGGAGCCATAGCACAACCATACTCAAACCACCTTTCTGTCGTATTGTGGATAATCTCATACTCTAGGCCAGTACCGTTTACTTTTCTTGCTTTGTCTTGTTTTTCATACATTGAGGACAGTGCATGTTTTTAAGTTTGGTGTGCGGGGTGTCTTGAGTACTGTGTGCTACTAGGTTAGATTTCTGTTGTGTGCTAAGCTCCTAAAAATTGTGGCTATTTGATGATGTTTGATGATTGTTGGAATTTTAGATAAAATTTTTCAATTTTAATGATGACATGATTGATTATTTGCCTGACTGTGTGCTAAAAGAGTAGAAATGTTGATGCATGCATTCTGAGGATTATGACTTACCAGGATTTGTCATGACTTGTATGTGAGTTAAAATAGGGAAATTAAGAAGTATACGACTAATGTGAGTTATTTTGAAATCCTTTTTTGTATTCCTTGTATTTTAAGCACGTAGTCCCCCTATTCAGAGTCTTGAAGGCTGAGTGTCTTTAATAAGGTTAGACTTTATGGTCTGATTATTGGATAGTGAAGTTCTAGTTGAGTAATTTATGCTGGAAAAAAAAATTTATAACTTGTGCTAAAAAAGAGTCTAAATATGTTACTCCACCTTTTCTGTTGTGCCTAAAAATACTGAAGGAAAGTGAGTATTATCCGAGGATAGACGAGCTACTCATAGTTGGATACTCAACGCCTAGGAAGGGGAGATAAGCCAAAACGAATGGCATCTTGATTAGGCTCCTCTTTTAGCAAAAATAGAAGGGTTGAATGTATTGCTCGTAGTTGGATGCTCAGTGCCTAGGAAGTGGGGTCTAGCCAAAACAAAGGTGATACAACCTTCCCTTCTAGCAAAATAAATAAAAAAATCTGTAAAAAAAAAAATGAAATGCAATGAAAATGAAAATGAAAGAAGCTACCTTAAGTTAGAAATTTTCGTTTGAAAATAATTTAGTGCCAGAGCAGGGACAGCTTTAGAAAGATTTCAGTTAATGCACTCCGGGCTTGTAAGGAATAGAATAGGATGAACTTGCACACACACACAAGGGATGATAAGAATTGGCCTTCAATTTTATTAGTAATAGAATGTGCATAAACGTTTCTTTTATTGGGCTCATTACTTGTCATAGTGCATTAAGTTAAGGGTCTGAAGTATGCCAATATGGAAGTTTTTTCTCTATATGTTGTGTTTTATTTTTGCTTGGAAGAAGCAAAACTCTAAGTTCAGTTGATAGCACTCTAAAAGGGCTATTTTAGAGCTTTAAATTTAGTAGTTTTGTTGGTTTAATTGTATACTTTGAGGCTTTAATTGTTGAATTTATAGGAACCGAGCATTTGGAGGCAAAAATAAAGATTCAGTGTTGTTTGGGTTGAAAAACGAGCCTAAGAAGAGCAAATTCGGCTAAGAAACGAAGGAGATATGTCAAAAAGAGCCTCAACCCAAAAGTACAGCATCTCAACGCCGACCAGAGTGTTGAGATGCCCAAATAGTGACCAAAAAGCATAACGTTCCAATGTTGAAACACTAAAATAGTAGCGTCTAAATGCTACTCAATTGAGAAGAAGTTAGTAGCTGATATTCAAAGTAGCTTTGTGACACTACGTTGAATTTCCTTCATAATTTTACAAATAGGCATTGGCATTTTGGTAACATTGAAGCATAGCATCTCAACGCTATTGTATAGCATCTCAATGCCACCAGCAAACAGTATATAATGATACTTTCACCGCTAGGTTCATGGAGTTCATTTGGAGCTGTGATTTTCGAGAGTAATTGATAGAAAACACCATGGGCTATTGTTTTGGAGTCTTGGGGAAGTCTCGAGTGCTTGGGATCAATTTTTGATATCTCGAGAAGCATGTTTATGGCCAAGAGGCATAGATTCTTACAGGAGTTCCCTCTTTTCTCTTATACTCTTTATGTAAGTTGTGTTTGGAATTTTTCTTGGGCAATTCATGATGAAAAACAGTAGCTAATTTCCTTTTGTTTTAGGGTGTTTGTTATAATGATCTCTTAGATTTATTTGTTATATTGTGGAATGCAATTTATTTATGTTTTCTTCTATTTTCCAGCACTTTGATCACTACATTCAACTGGCCATTGAGTGATTGTATGTTATTTTTATTATCTTGCTCGAAAGAGAGGGTAATAAGTTTAGATCAAGGATTTTAGACGTATATTTTTCTATGCATGAAAATGATAGGAAATCTTGTGAGGTCTGGGATAAGTTACTTTAATGCCGCTTTAAATTCTTATTACGAGACATTGAATAAGGAATTAATTGTGAGAGTTGGTAGACCTCGAGAGGGGGAAATCTGAATTAATCAATCTTAGACTTGGGAAATTGAGAATCAATTGTATCTTGTGAGTTAATTAATTGTTTAATTGTTTCGTTCACCATACTAATACCCTAGAACCTTTATTCTCTTGATTGTTGCATCGTTAGTATATCTCACTTTATTTCTTTCTATAATTTAAAACTGTTGCACAATATTAGGTTCTCTATATAAAATTGAAAGAATAAATTAGAAAGATACTCGATCTCTTAGGGTCGTTTTATATTACAATTTGACCCGTGCACTTGCGGTAACATAGTGGGCTGCGATCGCTAGGCAATTTAGATCAAAGGTGGGGATTTAATAGATAAAAAGGAAAAGGAAAGCAACTAGTTTTTTTTTTTTTTGAAAAATTAAAAAGAAAATGGAAGGAACTAGCGTTTGGTAGGGCTCGAACTCGTGTTCAAACGGCGATGAACATTTACGTCTAGCGCGTGTCGAGAATTCTAATTCAGCTCAATTTTTTTATCATAACTTATTTGCTAGCGTCTGATTTGAGCGATTCAAAATACGCTGGAATCTTCTTTTCGACTCCACATCATGGGCTAGAAATTAATGTATTCCTACAAAATAAGCTAACAAGCTTGGGAATAGGAGCTGGCTTGTCGTGCCAAGCAAGCATGCGCAGTCAAGGGGCTTCAATGTAGGTTGGTGGTGGCATGTATGTAGGTGTGCATATGGCTATGTGCTTTGGCCCTCTACCTTGCTGCAAGGGTCTAGACGCTATTAGTCGGTGCTTGAACGCTCCATGCAAGGAACTTCTTTGCTCAAGGTTCATTCAAACTCATGTTTAAGTTGGACCCTTTCTTGTCTCCCATTAGCATATGAGCTCCTCATCAACACATTCTTAGGATCTTGTTCTAGCCCAAAAAGTTTAGGATCATTCATGATCACATTAGACATGCTATTTGCACAAAAAAAAATTATCTTTTTTGGAACGTTCATTTGCCATAGGAGGTTCCACCACATTGTGCCATCTTTTCTTGTGGCTGTAGTGGCTACATTCTCCTCTTCCATGGCCTCCTTATAATATCGCTTTTAACTAAGTATATACTGATGACACACTCTGTGGGCTACCTTTATGGCTTAAATATTGTTAGTTTGATAATTCTTTTGAGTAATTTAAGGCACATATCTACTTATTTTGTAGAAACCATACAAATGGAAGAAAATAAAGAATTACGAGTTTTGATCGAGAAATTCAGGAAAAGTGGATAAAAACTCCATGGATAGATAAAAGTGGTAAGTCAAATCATAAGGAAGGAGTGTTGACACGCAAAATTCGGCGTTGAGATGCCTACAGAAAAGTTGAAGTCATTCAACCTGAGTGGACAGCGTTGAGACGCTGTCTATACCGTCTCAACGCTAGCAGAAAGTGGAGATTATGACCCGCAACAGTAGCGTCGAGACATATGACCATTTGAAGAAAAATTACCTTTGAGATTTCAAGAGTTTACAAAATTAGAGGGCAATGAGACTTCTTTGGAGAGGAGAAAAGGGATTTTCGAGGTTCGGAATGTGGAGAACAATTCGTGGACGAAGGATCGAAGTGTTAGAATTATTTTTTCTCTTTTCCCTGGACTTTTTGTAATCTTTCCATGAGTTTTAGTATGAGAATTCTAATTTTTATGTTGAATGTGTAGCTAAACTCTTAGTTCTAGGGATTGATGTAGCCATTGGTTTTTATAAGTCTGATTTACTAATTTATCGAGATTAATCTTTCATTTATTATATTTATGCATTCATGTGCTTATTGTTTTTAATCTCTTGATCACAGATTAACTATTTATTGATCCGAATCTTTTACTCAAGAGAGGAGGTTTAGATTAGAACTTGTTTGCATGACTTAAGTAGTTCTAATATTGGGAGATTTAGGATTGCTTGAGAAGTTGCTAATAGAACTGAATTTCATGCCTTTGCTTGTTAATGAAATTGAATAGGGATATTAGTTTTTGAATTAGTAGGGAGATTAAATTGTATTTGGGAAAGACAATTTATACGATTGTTCTAGACTTATAAAATTTTGTATTGATTCATTCTTGGTTAAATTAATTAATTGGCTTATAATACCTTGTTGTGAAATCAACTCCCTAGGACCCTCTCTCTCTGATTTTCTTACCTTAATGTTTTTTTTAATCCTTATTAATTTGCATAATTTCACCTTGTTGATTTCTTTAAATAAAATTGAGCATTAGTATTCGTGGTACTTAAGTGAGCTAGAAACCCAATCTTGAGGACGATACTCTTAATCTCTTATACTATATTAAAACTTGACCTCGTACACTTTCAGGTGAGCAATTTCTGCTACAAGATTTTGGCACCATTGCTAGAGATTAGAAATTATTTAGTTTCAATTAATATGGTGAAAATTTTATTTGGTCTTACTTTAGAGTGTATCTTTATTTTTATTTTACTAGTTGTTATTTCGTTTTATTTTCAGGTGTCAATTTTGCATGCGAAAGGACAAGGAAGCAGTTCTAGTTCCTTTAGATCTTGAGATTGAGAAAACCTGTAAGAGAAATCAAAAGGAAAAGAAGGAAAGAATTGAATCTATGGACAATTTGCAAGCTCCACCAAATGGGCAAGTTCCACTAGCACCTCAAATACAAATTCAACACATTCCACATGCTCATCAACCTCATATGGCCATCAGGGATTATTCTCAGCCATTATATCCTATTGATCATTCTGGAATATCCCATCTACCTATTGTTGCAAATAACTTTTAGTTGGAACTAGGGCTAATTCAAATGGTTTGGGACAGCGCATTGAAGGGCAATGCCACAGAGGACCCAAATACACATTTAACTACTTTTTTCGATGTTTGTGGTATTGCTAAGATGAATGGTGTATCAAAAGAAGTAATTCGCTTACGTCGTTTTCCTTTTTCTTTGTAGGATATGGTGCGAGATTGGCTAGGTTCTCTACCACTAAGAAGTACTACTTCATGGCAAGGGATGGTTCATGGCTTTCTAACAAAATTCTTCCCACCTGCTAAGACTGCCAAACTTAAAAATGAATTGACTCATTCAGGCAACATGACTTCGAACAGTTGTTTGAAGCTTGGGATTGTTACAAGGAACTTTTGAGAAAATTCCCACAGCATGGGTATCCAGATTGGCTTTAGATCCAAACGTTTTATTATGGGTTAAATGGTCAGACTAGAACCATACTTGATGCTATAGCTAGAGGTATGCTATTATCTAAAACTCCTGAACTTGCTCATACTTTACTAGAGGATATGGCAGCTAACAGTTATCAGTGGCCTAGTGAGAGATCTAACCCAATGAAGGTTGCTGGAGTCTATGAGGTCAATGAGGCATGTTCTCTTAAATCTCAACTTGCAACTCTAACTAATACTTTGGTTAGACTCACAGGGCCAAGTACTCCACAGTCTATTGAGTCCATTGTAACTGTCAGTACTCTCCAATATTACACTAAGCCACAAATGAAGCAGGCACAATATGTTAATAACAGGAACTATGGATACCATGGCAATCCAGGACAAAATTTACTTCATACTCACTATCATCTTGGGTTAAGAAATCATGAAAATTTCTCCTTTGCTAATAATAAAAATGTTTTGCAGCCTCCACCAAGTTATGCACCTCAGCAGCGAAAGAGAAAATCATCTCTTGAAGATTTGATTGGAGCTTTCATTACAGAGTTTCAAAATAGGACCAATGTCATTGAAACTAAATTAGGGAGCCATGGAACTGCTATTAAAAACATTGAGACACAGATTGGGTAGATGGCTACCACCCTTAATGTCTTGCAAAAAGGAAAGTTTCCAATTGACACTGAGGTGAACCCGGGAGCATTGCAAAGCTGTCACATTGAGAAATGGGAAGCAATTTGAGGAACCTTTAAGGAAAAAAGTTGAAGAACCAGTCATTATAATTGGGAAAAGGAATCCACTAAGAAAATAGTTGAGGTAGTAGCACCAACACCTTCTTGTTCTACTCTTCCAATTATTCCTAATTCAACACCATATCCTCAACGTTTTCAAAACGATTAATTCTCAAGTTTCTAAATTTTTGAACATTTTCAAGAAGCTTCATATTAATATTTCTTTTGTAGATGCACTAGAACAGATGTCGAATTTTGTGAGGTTCATGAAGGAAATAATGGCCAAAAAGAGAAGGTTGGAAGATTTTGAAACTATAATTCTCATTGAAGAGTGCAATGCCATACTTCAAAAGAAATTACTATAGAAATTAAAAGATCCAGAGAGTTTCACTATTCCTTGCACAATTGGTAGTAGTTCTTTTAATAGGGCTCTATGTAATCTTGGTGCCAGTATTTGCTTAATGACCTTATCTGTTTTCAGAAAACTTGGCCTTGGGGAGGTCCAACCTATTACTATTTCTCTACAGTTTGATGGATCACTCACTTATCCTCGAGGTGTGATTGAAGATGTCTTCGTCAAAGTTGAAGAGTTTATCTTCCCTATAGATTTAGTGATCTTGGAAATGGAAGACGATGCTGAAATTTCCATCATTTTGGGAAGACCATTCCTTGCTATTGATAGAGTTTTATCCATCCATGAAATATCCTGCTGAGGTAAGTACATGTCATAAGATAGATATTGTTGAACCATCTGTAGCTAAAATCAGAAATGTTGTTGCTTCTATTGATCCCCTTGCTGAAGGACGAATCAACATACATGTGCAGCGGATAAGGATCTAAAGCACTCTAATTAGCTCAATTAGTTAAGGAAAATCATGCTACAA